>ML818679.1:59041-84587 GCA_009831015.1 Picea engelmannii | reverse complement strand
TTTCCCAGTATATGCAAGGGAGGAGAATGTTATTGCTGCAACTCCATTTCATAGCCCTGGCACTGCAACTCTGAACATCGATGTTGCAACTCCACTGCTAAAGTACCAACAACCAATTCAGGTAAAAATGATTATGGATATGACACCATATCAAGCTGTAGTTCTGGACAACTTGTTGTTATAACTTTGGAGAACTGTTGCTGCAACTCTGGAACGTTGTCACAACTCTGAGCATTGTTGCTACATAGTCTAATCCACACGCAAAGGCAAGGTATCTAGCCCGAAATCAACTTGAAAGGATTCCACTCATAATTTTGGGTATACCTTCAAGCGACCCCCATAATACACGCAATATCTACACCAAGACCAACAAAGCAGGGTGAGTAACTCTGCCAGTCTCAATGCGACCTCCTGATTGACCATTGTGTGAGAAGGGATTCCCAGGAAAAAATATAGCAAATGGATTTCACAGCTCCCTAACGCAAGATTCTATGTTTATTTGCAGCTTTGGAAAGTTATCTTTCACACCTATTCCAAAGCCATACAACTAATCTAATGTAGGTTTGCTACCATAAAATATAAAAATGTCTAATCAATTTTTATAAGCGCTTTATTTTTAAGGTTGTTGTTACTCAAGAGGAAAATGGCGTGGACAATATGGTGTTTTGACCGAATCGAAAGTTATGCAAAGAGATGAATAAACAATCTTTTCATTTCGATGAAAGCTATGCTATGAGAAGGAGAAAACATTTATCATTTCCAAATGTACAATGTCCCAAAAATTTGCTAAACTCATCAATATCAATATCTTCAAGAAATGAGACAAAGAGACTGTACACCAATACACGATTCTTGGGGGATTTTTTTTAAGAATTTAAGACCAAAAATATGCAATTTCGCTACTTCAAATGCAAGGATGCCCCCAATCTAATGCAAAGAAAGAAATAAGATTTTTGTTTCAAATATAGCTAAAAGCAATAGCAAATCACTTCAAAACAAAAACAACCCAAACAAAGTTTCTCTTTTAACAAGAGTTATTCAGAAAAAAAAAGTGTTCTTTTCACTAAATAATTCTAAAGAAAAACAAAGCTTTGTAACTGAAAGACACTCAAAGCAAGAGACCAAATCTTTCAAAAGAAAAGAAAGCAAAGATGGCTAAAAGCAACTCAAAAACTGTCAAGTAGACTGTAAACAGTCAAATACAGGCTCCAAAATTTCATCCTAGGTGATCAAAACAAAATTGGGCATCAGAAGACAAGCAAACCCAATCCAAAAATTTGTACGGACACCATTGCGGGCCAATAGTAGGTTACAGTGCGGAAATCAACAGTTTTCACAGGCTAGAAATGGGTAGGGTGCATAAAGTTTTCACTGGCCTAAATAGGTAGGGTGCGGCGATCAAAGGTTTCCGTATGCTGTATACAGAGTACAGTGCGGAAATGTTTGTAAACCAAAGAAAATTGGAAGAAGGGTAAAGGAACTAAATGAACTTTCAGGTTCAGGGAATCTAGATGTACCCCCCACAGACTCAGAGAACAAAACCCAAGCAAACAAATCAAGAAAACAAGGAAAACTAGGAAAACATTTGATCCCCAGTATGGTCGCCAATTTTGTTATTGGGCTAATCGTTAAGTGCAGACACAAATCGATCCCCCTAGATCCACCTAGATCTAGAACAAAACAAGATAGAACATGGTGCTTTCCCTAGGCTCTAATCATCAAATTTACTACCAAACAAAAGAGGAGAGACATAGCTTTAAGTGTCACTTCCTTATGTCTTTGTTGTTCATGTTTCGCTCTGGTGCTCTTGTGATACTGATCCTGTAGTGAGACACAAACCAACCAAAGTGAAAGCAGTAAAAGTATATTCAATGACAACCTATGCATATGATCAAGGAATTATGCAATAAAATAAAGATAATTCTATGGGAAAGAAGCATGCCACTGTATTATATTAAATAATAGGAAGGGAGATTACAACTGGATGCCTTGATGTCATAAGGTTCCTTCCCACAATTCCTTGCTTCCCACACACTTATTGCTCCAAGGATTCTGAGACCATGTATCTGATAGCTACTCACAATCTATCTTAACAAAGCCAAGCTTAAAACCACTCTGACCAAGCTAACAATCTCAAGCCAAAACAACCTCCCTAACCATTTCCATGAGAGCTCCTCTCCTTTTATAAGCTGAAGAGGATAAGGTGAGGAGGTTAGGATGATCCCACTAAATCATGAAAGCGAGTAAGATCCAAACCATTCAGAAGCCACTTCACCATAGAAGCTTCTCCTTCTAGAAGCATCGAGAAGATGCTCATTTTCCCCATGTACGAAGATTTCCACACCCAAGACATAGTGCATCCTGCAGAAACTTCGCAGCCTGGCTTTAGTACAACCTACGGAAATCAGGCATTTCCGCACCCTGTGTATAGAGAAGCCTACGAAAATCCTCTTTAATAGGGTTTTTATAGAGGAAAACACAACTTCTTCTCTCAGTAAAAGTTATTTTCCCTTCTTTCTTGAGGAATTTAGGCCATTGACCCCTCTGAAGGCAACATATAGGTTTACATCGTTAATGGTCATAGGGATGACGAAAATAATGTGTTACAGAGCCCCCTAAAGTATGAAGTTAGAACAAAGTGATAGCCGAAATACTTTGTCGAGTGTGTGTAGGGAACAAGGAACAGTCGGTCGGAAACCTGCCAACAAACAAGGAAATACAGTACAATAATATATCATCACCGAGGTAGGCATTCCCATACTCAGAATACAAATGACTCAAAGCATAAATGATGACATGCAAAGATCCATGTCAAGTAATACAGGTCAAGGCCACCAAACATACAATGTGGATCCATGCCAATATGACTCAAATCTAAACATAGCCACCAAAAATACACTGTGGATATATGTGTTAAAGACTCAAATTTGAACATAGCCACGAGACATACAATGTGGATCTATGCAACAGTACAAACTGAATATACTCCAATGCAACCTGAATCTGTTAGAAAAGATTAAGGGTCTTCATCTCCACCACTCTTTAGTACGAATCTAACCACGCGAATACATGTGTTGAAGTCGAACATGGTAGAAACCACTTGATTACCGGTCATAAGTGTATACCGTTAACAAGTCTGAGGGAAATCACCATTAACGTCAATGACTCCCAAGGTACTATAGTACAATCCAACGAATGTGAATTTATGAGCTGAGGTCGAACACTCAGCGGAATCTCCCGATCAGGGGTCAATAATGAAAAACCCACTGTCGAAAGCGAGGAAACCTGCCATTGAGGCATGAAAGTTCCAAGGTACCAATTAGTTTCTAAGTCTAATTCCTGGAGAATGAATTGAAGTCCACAGGAAAAGACTCATCACAGGAGGGCCTTAATGTATCCCCCATCAATTACATGAAACAGGTAACAAGATTTGAAGTAGATAAGAGTAACCAGTAACTCAGGACTGACTCAGGGATGGCCGATGCAATACAAGGCTTAAGGAATGCGGAAATGGCCGACACAATAGAAGGCTTTCCGGGTTGAATTTCTCTTTGAACATATTGACGACACAACAACTGTCTTGGAAAAACTGACTCAACAACAGGGATCACAGACCAATTTGTAATCTTATAAAGGAGTATGGTCAAGGGACAAGTGGATTTTCCAACCTAGACACAAAGCGAGTGAAAGGGTGTCATGTTTAAAGGTGACTCTTCCATAGAATACAGGTTTAGACACATTTCTTTCCCAATTTCCCCTCCACCATTTTTGGCGAGTACCTCTTTATTTTTACACAAGCTTGAGGAGGATAACATATGCTTGTAATGTAAGCTCATCCTTTGGACGAGTCCCTCAGATTATGTTTAATGAACCCTAAGAAGGAGTGGTTCGGTCCCATATGGGTCTTTTGATGTTTGTTTAACGAGTCCAAAGAGAGAAAACTCGGCGGTTTTTCATGTTTAGAGAGTTTGAAAAACACTTAAAGAGAACTTTCTCAGTTCCTTTTTTGTAAAGTAGTCTGATGAGACCGAAAAAGAGATCAACTATCGCTCAATAGACATTTTCTTCAAATACTTTAACGAGAGTGAAAATAACAAGATCGCTCGACAATCTTTTCATATTTAGAGAGTCTGAAAAGAGCTTAAAGGGAACTCCAAGGGGTTCCTTTTTCATATAACCTTTACGAGTCCGAAAAAGTGATAAAAGTCTACTCGGTTGCATTCTCATCGATTTACGAGCATGAGAGCAAACAAAGACTAAGCTCGGTAATTTATTCTCATGTATTTACGAGAATGAGAAAGAACAAATACTTACCTTGGGATTGTTTTCATTTTTACGCAATCTTTAAAACAAAACAAAACTATTCTTGGGATAGATTTTATTTTTACACAAGCTTAAAACTAGCCAAAACTATGCTTGGACCTAGTTTCATTTTTACACCAGCTTGAACCAGAGGAAACTATGCTTGGGCCTGGTTTCATTTTTACACAAGCTTGAACTAGAGGAAACTCTGCTTGAGGTAACTGGTTTCATTTTTACACAAACTTGAACCATAGAAAACTATGCTTGCAACTTCCCAACTCATGGTTGGTACTTAGCCCCCAGCTTAAGAAGCTAGTGGCTTAACTTCAACATAAAGTCCAGAGGCTGGAAGCATTGCCCCCCAAGCTTCTTTTCATCCAACTGCAAAGGCGGAGGAAAGGAAGCTTCAAATACTAGATGAAGGACTTGACTCAACAAAGAGGGGGATGTTGTTTCATGTTTTAACAAGCTTGACACATGATAAGAACTATGCTTGAGAATCTAGGTTCAATATCTAGACCTTTGTTTCATTTTTTAACGAGCTTGACACAGAAACATGAACTATGCTCATAACCTTTGTTTCATTTTTTAACAAGGTTGCCATAGAGACGCAAAAACTATCCTCATAACTGGTTTCATTTTTTAACGAGCTTGAAATCAGAAAACAATGCTCAAAGCTGGTTTCATTTTTTAACGAGCTTGAAATCAGAAAATCATGCTCAAAGCTCTCTTCTTAACCATGGATTCCAAGAGGACAATGCTCTGGAAGGACACCACATCAAGGGACAAAACTCGGTCATGGCCTCCAAGAGATCTTCACTTGATGGAAGAAACACACTCTGGAAGGAACAAATGTCGAGGGTCGCGATAGGGGTAAAAAGATCAGGCTCTAAAATCCCGATCAAGAGATCACCATGTCAACTATTGAATCTAAATCATCATAAGTTGAAGTCATGGGAGACAATGCCACATAATTAACATGTGGTGGGGACGATACCGCCTTCATATAAGAACCATTTAGGGAGGTAATCCAGTCAAGATCGATGGATGAAAGTTGATCAATAGTCACAATTATTCCATCGTGAGGGAAATATATCACACGAAAAAGAGTGGACACAATATCTTTCATGGCATAGACATAATCCCGACCGAGGAGTAAAGAGAAATCCAATGGGTCTTGGACTACCATGACATCAATAAAGACAGTTTTCCCTCCCAAAGTTACATAAAACCGAGGAAGGGTCCCTAAAGGTTGGCTGGTTCTTCTGTTAAAAGTTAACAGATTCTACATAACCGACGCAAGCTGAGGACAACCCAAAGCTTTCCAAGTAATAGAGGACAAAATACTAACGGACACACCGTCATCTATCAACGTCTGAGGAACGTCCTGACCACAAAACTATACTGTAATCTGGAAAGGAATGTGAGAGGGAAGACGAGGCACACCCCAATTGAAAAGGATGGACTCATTACTTGGAGGGGTTTCCACAGAAGAAGGAGGAATTCCCCTCGACACAGTAGAGTCTGTATCAACGAGAAAAACGTGGGTAATATCGGTTTTACTCTCCAGCGGGAGAGTAGGATCGACTGATAACGATGTCAAATCGACCACTTGGGTTTCATTCTCCAAGGGGAGAATGGGGTTGACATGTGGAAATGGATCGACCGCTTGGGTTTCACTGTGGCAGGAGAGTGGGATCGACGGGTGGAAAGGAATCGACCGCTTGGGTTGCACTCTCTAACGGGAGAGTGGGATTGACCGAGGATAGGATCAGATCGACCATTTGGGTTGCACTCTCTAATGGGAGAGTGGGATTGACCGAGGATGGGATCAAATCAACCACTTTGTCAACTGGTTCAACTAAGGACGTGACCAGATTGACGACGTGATCAACTGGATTGACCGACGAAGGGACCGGATTAATCATTCCATCAACTATAGGTGGGTTGAGGGTAAGCTTATGATAAACAACTGGAAGTTGGGGCTGTGAAACACTCATGTCTTCCAATAATTTCGAGGCTTTGTCAATATGAGGGAAAAGGTGAGTTAGATGACTCCCTTTGCATAACATGCATAGGAACTTGACTCTACTTTTCTTCTTCCCAATGGTATCCTGACTAGTCGACAGGAGGTCGACAACATGTTGTTCAGAGGCTGACGATATGGGTTAGCAAGGGTGTGTAGACCATGCTTCTATAATCTTGGATAGACCAGGGCAATCCTTAAGAAGATGGCTACCCTTACAAAGCCTGCAAGAATACCTGGGTTTATGGGTTGTTTGGGTGATCTTGACATCATCAACACTCCCAGTACGATCAACAATAACTTGTTTCTTTCCAACATGTCCGACAATGGTTGGAATTTTAGATCCTAGTATATTTTTCTTCTTCTTATTCTTCCTTTTCTTCTTCTTCTTATCCACCGAGTTACTAGCTTCAGAGCTTTCACTTGACGAAGAAGATGAAACGGAAGAAGACCTTGCAAGTGGAGAAGGTGAAGAAGATCTTACTGGTGAAGAAGGTGAAGGATCAACATGAGGTTGATGTTCTTGAGGGGAAGTGCTTACAACAGAAGCACTAGCTACATTCGGGATTACCTGAGTGGAAAACAACCATACTGGTAATCCAATTGTGAGACCTGGAAGGCTCAAAGTAGCGATGTGAGGAGGACCAATGTTCCCACAAGAAGGAAAAACAAAATGTTCCCCTAGAATAGGGGTTCCTTCATTGGTCGTTTTAGGAACATACGCCATTAAATAAACATCCAACCTAGAGTCTGCTAGGGAGAACAAACATCACACGCTAAAAATCTAGTAAGCAAGCAAGAAAACAAAACCTTCTCACAATGAGCACACTAGTTGGTGATGAAATTCAACGTCGAGGGAACAAAGTAAGAAGGGGCCGAGATAGATCAGGTGGAAAAGTTACATTGAGGACCTACTTAACGGACTTACACCCTGGTGCAAGCTCCCACACATAATCATGGGTATACCCTCCAAGGAGCTCGAGTGAGTTTAGCCAACGTCGATTCCAGGTACCGTGAATATTTTCCCCTCCACAGTCACCTTGTGTAAAGACCCTAAGAAGATAGGCCACTAAGGTCACCAATTATTACAATGATGCCTGGAGAAATAGTCGACAGTCCGATCTATGCACAAAGGCAGGGTATCTAGACCGAAATCAACTTGAAAGGCTTCCACTCATCATTGTGGGTATACCTTCAAGTGACCACCATAATACACACAATCTATACACCAAGACCAACAAAACAGGGTGAGTAACTCTGCCAGTCTTAATGTGACCTCATGATTGACCCTTGTGTGAGAAGGGCTTCCCAGGACAAAATGTAGCAATTAGATTTCACCGCTCCCTAATGCAAGATTCTATGTTTGTTTGCAGCTTTGGAAAGTTATCTTTCACACATATTCCAAATCTCTACAACTAATCTAATGCAGGTTTGCTACCAGAAAATATAAAAATGTCTAATCAATTTTTATAAGCGCTTTATTTTTAAGGCTGTTGTTACTTAAGAGGAAAATGGCGTGGATAATATGGTGTTTTGACCGACTCGAAAGTTATGCAAAAATATGAAGATGCAATCTTTTCATTTCGATGAAAGCTAGGCTACGAGAAGGAGAAAACATTTATCATTCCCAAATGTACAATGTCCGAAAATTTTACTAAACTCATCAATATCAATATCTTCAAGAAATGAGACAAAGAGACTGTACACCAATACACAATTCTTGCCCCCTCTTGGCCATGAGGGGGAATTTTTTTAAGAATTTAAGACCAAAAATCATGCAATTTCGCTACTTCAAATGCAAGGATGCCCCCAATCTAATGCAAAGAAAGAAATAAGATTTTTGTTTCAAAGATAGCTAAAAGCAATAACAAATCACTTCAAAACAAAAACAACCCAAACAAAGTTTCTCTTTTAACACAAGTTATTCAGAAAAAAAGAAGTGTTCTTTTCACTAAACAATTCTAAAGAAACACAATACTTTGTAACTAAAAGACACTCAAAGCAAGAGACCAAATCTTTCAAAAGAAAAGAAAGCAAAGATGGCTAAAAGCAACTCAAAAACTATCAAGCAAACTGTAAACAGTCAAATACAGGCTCCAAAAGTTCATCCCAGGTGATCAAAACAAAACTGGGCATCAGAAGACAAGAAAACCCAATCCAAAAAAATTTACAGACACCGTCGCAGGCCAGCAGTAGGCTACAGTGCGGATATCAACAGTTTCCACAGGCCAACAATGGGTAGGGTGTAGAAAGTTCGCATTGGCCTAAATAGGTAGGGTGCAATGACCAAAGGTTTTCACAGGTTGTATACAGAGTACAGTGCGGAAATGTTTGTAAACCAGAGAAAATTGGAAGAAGGGTAAAGGAACAAAATGAACTTTCAGGTTTAGGGAGTCTGGATGTACCCCCCACAGACTCAGAGAACAAAACCCAAGAAAAGAAAGCAAGAAAACAAGGAAAACTAGGAAAACATTCGATCCCCAGTATGGTCACCAATTTTTTTATCGAGCTAATCGTTAAGTGCGGACATGAATCGATCCCCCTATATCCACCTAGATTTAGAACAAAACAAGATAGAACATGGTGCTTTCCCTAGGCTCTAATCATCGAATTTCATACCAAACAAAGGACGAGAGACATACCTTTAAGTGTTGCTTCCTTATGTCTTTGTTGTTCCTGTTTCGCTCCAGTGCTCTTGTGATACTGATCCTGCAGTGAGACACAAACCAACCAAAGTGAAATCAGTAAAAGTATATTCAATGACAACCTATGCATATGATCAAGGAATTATGCAATAAAATAAAGATAATTCTATGGGAAAGAAGCATGCCACTGTATTATATTAAATAATAAGAAGGGAGATTACAATTGGATGCCTTGATGTCGTAAGGTTCCTTCCCACAATTCCTTGCTTCCCACAGACTTCTTGCTCCAAGGATTTTGAGACCATGGATCTGATAGATACTCACAATCTATCTTAACAAAGCCAATCTTAAAACCACTCTTACCAAGCTAACAATATCAAGCCAAAACAACCTCCCTAACCATTTCCATGAGAGCTCCTCTCCTTTTATAAGCTGAAGAGGATAAGGTGAGGATGTTAGGATGATCACACTAAATCATGAAAGCGAGTAAGATCCAAACCATTCGGAAGCCACCTCACCATAGAAGCTTATCCTTCTAGAAGCATCGAGAAGATGCTCGTTTTTCCCATGTACACATATTTCCACACACCAAACATAGTGCAGCCTACAGAAACTTCGCAGCCTGGCTTTAGTACAGCCTGCAGAAATCAGGCATTTCCACACCCCGTGTATAGAGTAGCCTGCAAAAATCCTCTTTAATAGGGTTTTTATAGAGGAAAACACAACTTCTTCTCTCAGAAAAAGTTATTTTCCCTTCTTTCTTGAGGAATTCAGGCCACTGACCCCTCTGAAGGCAACATATAGGTTTACATCATTAACGGTCATAGGGATGACGAAAATAATGTGTAACACCTTGGTCAAGAAAGGAGTGGGGTTTGATAGAACCTCTCTACTGACTCCATGGAAAGACATTGTTATGGTAGTACAACGGTACATCACTTGTGAAGTCTTCTATGGGGTTGTATATCTACAACATATTCTCTTACTAGATCATTTGCGGCATGGAAGGCTATTTAATATGCCCTTTTTCCTCTAGAGGATGTTGCATACCATGGACACCCTCGTGCAAAGATTTGTTCGACCTAGGGAAGCCCTCTCACACCATGGGCTCATAAAACTCTTGGTTGAGCACGCGTTGCACAGGGAAGGTAGGGTATGGAATGAAGTGGAAAGAGCACCAATAGTTGTTGTAACCCCACCTGGAGAAGTCACAGTTGTTGCAACTCCACTGCAAGACAATGACACTACAAATTTAGAGTTTGTGGCTATTACAACTCTATAGGTCATGGCTACTACAACTCTAGAGATCGAGGTTGTTACAACTCCTATAACTGGAGTCATTGAAGAAGAAACCCCTGAGGGTTTTTTTGTAACTCCTTAGTGAGATGAAGCCAACCATGAGAGTAATATGGAGGTAACAGGGAGAAAACCTACAACTAGAAGACTAAGGAGGATGAAGAAAAGGCCAGTGTATATGCCTACCTAAAGAAAGAAGAGGGAAAGATATACTCCCAGTGTTGTAACTCATAAAAGGAAAACCCTTGCTGCTACATAAGAACTAACAAGGGAGGAATATGATGAAGGAGTAATTGCAACACAAGAGGAGGACCATGTTGTCACACAAGAACTAGTAGGGGAATTCCATCTTGTTGATACAGAACAACCAGTAGGAATGATGGGAGATGTTCAAAGCTTTATTAGGCCTACACCCGATGAGGAGACAGGGACATAAAACCTTGTTGTAACACAAGAAATTGCAAGGGACAGTTTAGGAGAGGGCCTTGATGCAATTCTAGAGGTCTACCTAAACGTACAAGAAGCTGTAACTTTGGAAGCAAATGAGGCCATTGTTTCCACAAGAGATGGAAAATACAACCAAGACCAGGAAATATAAAACAATAAGTACCCATTTTTCTTGAGCCGTAACACTTTTAAGGAAGAATAGGATGCTTAAGAAGAAGAATAGGAAGCTTCAAATGACAACCAAATTGTTGGAAGATGCATTCAGAGAGGAGAGGCATTTGGATAGGTTAGACTACCTTGCGTAGGAAGTAGGATCCATTGCTACAGAACTAGCATAGGAAAGTCACCCTGCTATCACACAAGAACCAACAAGGGAAAGTCACCTTCCTGGTACACCAAAACCGATAGGGGAGGTACATGATAAAGAAACAATGGTAGCACAAGAGAAGGACCCTACTGTTACACAAGAACTAGTAGGGGGGAATTTAGGAGAAGGCCTTGCTGCAATTCTAGAAGTCTACCAAGATGAGGAAGAAGATGATACTCCTGAGGAAGGGAAAACTGATTATGGCATCAACAACCTCCAAGGGAGTCTCACCCTCTCAAACTCAAAATAATTGTTTGGTTGCATAGGGACATGCAATGAATTCGGTTGGGGGGAGATGATGGGTGCTCAAATCAACATCTTTGTAGAACCCGTCCAATACCTTTTTGTACACCTTTTCCCATTTCCATTCCATCTTAATACCCTTTTCATTCACAATGATGCATTTTTTTCACGGTATAATTATCCTCTTAACATGCCATTTCAATACTTATTTTGATGCATTTTCAAGATATTATCACTTTTTTGTGCTAACAATGGTACACATGAAACAAGGCTACACAGGTACCTTCCAAACGCAGGAGCTGCAACTCCTGAGTATGAGTTGTTGTAACTCTCCTCAAGCGTAGTTGTTGCAACTCTGGGTTGCTAACACCATTTTTGTGACTCCCACTGTTGCTACGACTCTTGCCTCACTGTTGTTGCAACTCTCACTATAGGACTGTTGCTGCAACTTTGAGAATGAGTGTCATAAGTCTGTGCATGTTGTAACAATGCATCATTCAACCACACAATCTATTATCTAGGGATCAACCAAGTAGTAAAGCAACCAAATCTTTCATGCAGGAAAATGACAAAGGGAACTGGGCACCTAGAAAGGAATGAATGACTCAACTGCCACTTATATAACTGATTAAGTCAATAGATGATTGATTTTACTATCTTCTGGAGAAAACGATATAACAATATGGAACATCCTGATTCTCGTGGTTGTCCATAAATTCCTCTTATCAATTTATAAATAAACTATCATGTATAAAGACCCCTGCTCTCTCTAAGCCACGAGAGGAGGCAGAAGAAAGATAGTGAACATGAAACCATTGTTGTATTGATCTGTGCATTTTTATGCAATATAAATTTTGCTTTATTCTTGTCCAAGTGATGGTGTGTTGAGAATTTAAATGCCTTATTACATTTGTGAATGAGTACCTTGTCTAAGGAGGTAGCCCCCCCTCTTTAGCTTGGTAATATTTGTATTATGTATTTTACAGAAGTAGATGTAGTTGAACTTTTTTATTTCCATCAATTCCTCTATTTAACACTTTGTTGTAACTCTCGTATTTTTCTTTGTTGTAACTCTTGTTGCCACAACTCCAAGATGACATTGCAGAACCCTGTTTTCTGACTAATGAATGTGTAGATGTAGCATCTCTTATACATTTCTTTTATTTCCAACAATTCCTCTATTTAACACTTTACTATAAGTTTGGTATTTTTCATTGTTGTAACTCTTGTTGTCACAACTCCATGCTGACATTGTAGAACCATTTTTTCTTACTAATGAATGTGTAGTTGTAGCATCTCTTATACATTTATTTTATTTCCAACAATTCCTCTATTTAGTGCTTTGTTGAAACTCTAACATTTCTTTCATTGCAACTCTTGTTGCTACAACTCTGCACGTCCTTTATTTAACACTTTGTTGCAACTCTTTGTTGCTACAACTTTGCACTTACATTACAACATTTTTCTTTTTGGCTAAAATTTGTTTTGTTTGCAATTCAAGTTAGTTTATTTTCTTTATTTACAACATCTTTTCATTACATTGTGTGGTTTGATTCCTACAACTTGAGTTTTGTTTCATTTTAGTACATGAGCCATCATAAGTCTGTCACATTAATCAATATCATTCTATTACTTGAACAAGTCACCTTTGATGCTTGTGTGATTTACCTTCCTGCAAGAGTGATATTTACTTTCCTACAAGTGTGATATTTACTTTCCTGCAGTGTGACATTTACTTTCCTGCAAAAGTGTATTTATATTCCTGCAAGTGTGGATTCAATTGCAAGAGTGGTGTGGTTTAATTTGGTGAATTGATAATGCATGTTTATATCTTTCCCTGTGACATTCATTTATAAGAAATACAACCCATCAACAATTACAACATCATACTTGCATATATGGTGCACGACAGTTCCCAATTTCTATACAATCCCATATTGATAATTAAATGCACAACTCTTCATTTGCTTGCTAAATTAATTAGGAAGTGATTTAAAAGTCCATCAACTACCTTGATCAAATAACCAACTACTGATAAAGAAGGAAGGAAGACTTACTTGGTATCTAATGGTTGATGAATATCCCAAGGCTAAAAGTTTTCACGCTCCTTTCAAGTTGCTCCTTCGTGAATCTACAAAAATTTCAAGTGCAAGACTACAAAGGACAACAATCATCTCATAACTAACTTCTATGAATTTGATAAAAAACAAAAAAGATTGTAGCAAATAGTATTCTAAATAAAAAAATATTCAAATACAATGAAGATATACAAAGAATACTGAATTTCGAAGGAAAGAGTATCTTTATTGATTAACAATAGATTTTAGGGGTAGTTATCACCTACACCTATTGCGACACTTCTCCTTGAACTGAATCCAGGTCCCTCCACCCATCGTACTAAATAAATGATGAGATTTTGGCTCCAATGCACAAACAAACCCAAAGAAGACCTAGGGATATTTCTTGGTCAGATAAGGAGATGCATGGAAAAGGATGGAGACAAGGGCTTATAGGTGTGAGAAAAAAACAATAGTGGGAATACAAGGACTTGTAGAAAAGGTGGGATATAGTCAACATGACTTTGCTTCAAGGATGATTACCCTCTCATCATGGCTCATGCTCTATTTATATCACCCCTAAACAGTTTGAGACGATTGTGTATAGGTAAAAGGATTTAGGAAACTTTCAAACCTGTAACTCAATGCGCAATTAGGAAAAATTATACATTTTTGAGCATTTAATGACATGTACACAACTTTATTTAGAGAAACTTATGTATACATGCCTTGCATAGTTGTTAGAGTGCATACAAGTAAAAAAAATGTTTTTTAGTGAATACAGAAGAAGTATAGGGAAGTGATGCCTGCAAGTAGGATAGGGAAAAGGCCAACAAAGTCATCAATGCATAAGTGGTGGCAATTGATGCTATAATATATGCCCCCTAATGTGTGAGGTTAGAAGAGAATCTGATGGCCAAAACACATTATAAATCCTCGAGGTAAATAAGTAGTAATCCAGGGTGAAGGTTGCCAAAATACAATCTAAGAACATAACCTACAATAGAAAACAAGTAAGAATACTCTCTTCCCGAGGCGAGCATACCCATGCTCAGGTGTGATGAAAAGAATGGCCGCCAAATCAAGTATATTATGGATCCATGAAGTATGTATATTTAGAATTAGTGATCATAGACACAAAAGATATACACAATGGATCCGTGTAAAAAATATCATAACCATGAAAGAGATACATAGTGGATCTATGTCTTGGAATCAATGAAGGATATCTAGAAACAAGAGCTGAATAATTGATACTTCACAAGTACCGATGTCATAAGTGGTAGTGGTACTATCCAACACAACTCGAGCATCAACAAAAAAGAGGTGACACTATTACAGTCCCGAGGTCCTCAAATTAACCGCTGGTATGAGTCTACACTATGCGAATAGATGTGTTGAAGTCGAACATAGTGAGACATTGTTTGATTACCGATCATTGATGTATATCGTTAACAAACATGAGAAAACCCACCAATAACTATAATCGGTGTCAAGGTACCTACTACATTTGAACAAGTCAGAATAAAGGAGATGAAGTCAAACACTTGAAAGAATCTATCAATCATGGGACATTGATGTATTCCCACTGTTAATGGCGAGTGAACCTGCCATTGATGACTGTAAGCCACAAGGTACTGATAAAGACTCTAGATCCCTATCCCAGAACAAGATGTGTCAAATTTGATAGGAAGAGATCCGCTGGAAGGAGGGCATTAAGTCATCCCCCATCATCCAACATGAGGAGTTCCAGAAGGCTAAAGATTTGGAAAAACTCAGATGAAAAGACTGAAAAGACTCACCATAAAGTACGTTTCTCACATGCACCACATGGAATGGCACACAAAAGTGATCCTCTGAATATCATCCAATAATGAAAATTGCTGACAAAGGCCAGGAAACTACCAATGGGGACAAATGGAATCCAAGGTCCTGCATGAATCCCAATGTGTGAATAACGTTCGGGCTGTCAAACATAAGGGAAACCACTTAGTCAGTGAAAAAGGATGAAGTTTCATCTACTAAGCACAAGATTACCTATCAATGATGTAAATAGGGCAAGGATGCAACTCTAGGTCAAACCCTCTGAGTGATGTGTCGTAGTCAATAAGAAATGAATCGCCAGAAGGAAGTCAATAGGGACCTTCCATACCAGCATGAGTATAGGACAAAGATGCTTGTGATTCTGAGAAGTACTTGACATACGAGAAGGACGACTTGCAAAGTCAAGAATTCCGAGGAATGGCAGACAAGGCTAAACTTGCTTTGAACAAAATCATGACACAATAGATTGACTGAAGAAACATGAACTGAGAGATGAACACTGACATAAGTTTGGGACACAAAAGGCATCGCCAAACTCTCCATAGTGACTAGAAGAATAACCAGTTGGAGGATTTGTTAGTACCTAAATTTACATGTCATAATTTTTTGATCTTGGCCCAGTTTCATGATTCACTAGTGCATTTGCCAGTCTGCCTAAAGCAAGCGCCACCAGAAGTATCAAGATTCGATAGTGCTTTCACCAAATTTTTAATGTACAACACTACCAAATGTGCACAATTCCTGCAATATACATCACCAACAAAGTTTTAAATTTGGAATTTTGGTCTAAGATTTGAGGCTCTCGGGCTTGCAAAAAGTTTTTTTAATGCATAGGATTATTTTTTATAAAAAGTATTGGGTTGTAAGCCCAATGTCCAATTTGACTCCAAGGAAATCATATATCATGTAAGCACCCGAGACCAAGAGCCAAGTAAATACCACATGCATCAAGGCATTGACATCACCCCCACATAAGGTACCAAGGAGTGCGCCCCCAAGAGTTCACGGGTCAAGTATAAGCTATACACTACGCATCATATGACATTTCATAGTCTTGGATATATACACTGTCGAGACTCTAATAATGTTTTGCATGTGGGATAAATTCCCATACAAATAAAAATAAAATAACAAAGGCTGATGCCCAGTTGGGGTTCTAGGTGTCCAAAGGAGACTGCTCGAAGAAAAACATGCAGTCAAGTCATGAGGAGCGCTAGTATGGGAGTTAATGGTCAAAGTAAAATACCAATAATGCATCATAAAAACGCCATATCAAGTGTTGGAATCAGTATGTTGAAGACGAGCGCTAATGGATATCGCCTGTCAACTGGATGTTTGAGATAGTGAGCCAAAACAAAGGGATGGAGTGGAGTTTGATACCAGGAAATCCATTAGAGTGATGTGCCTATGATCTTGATGTCGATAATGTTAAATCTATCACATATAAGAAACAAATATTTGTGGCAGACATAAAAGAAGCTATGAATACCCAAAGCAAGAAATCGTGTTGGGGCAAAGAAAAGGGTTTTAATTTTTGCAAAGGGGTGATCAAGAGGCCTGAGAGGAGGGATTTTGGGGCAGAAGACTGTGTGTTCTCAATTATAAACTTGAGGGTATATTTCCTTTATGTATTTCAACATCGGAGATCTAAGAGAACGTTGTTTGTTAGTCTGTATCTTCCATTGTGTTCTATTTTTCCTCTTATTTGAATAGAATTGATGCAGTACATATTTCTTGTACATTAATATCTTAGTGTGCTTACTATGTTTCTGTGAAGTTCATTAAGATAATTAGTCCTCATTAACGGAAAGCCTTTTTGTTTATGGAGATTCTTCGTATGGATTATGCAAGTCTAAGTTGTTAGTGAAGCATGTGTTTTCCATATTTGTTCTTCGTATTCTTCTACCTATATATGATTTTATCATGACTGTATGATAACTTGTTTGATTGCCTCATATCCATGAAACATGATAGGAGACTCCATGCCCAATATCCTTGATCAATGATATAAGGTGTTATTAAGTTTAGTTTCTACCGTTTCTTCTTTCTCAATCCAGTCTACCCGATCCATAATCCCAACCAAACAACTATTGCAATAAATGAGGTGCCCTAGGTTTTCCCTATTGCAGTCTAGTGCAAAATTTAGGGATAACATCTTTTGGTGCCATTGCTAGGGTCAGAGGAACAAAGTCATTTTTCCCTGGGAGATTGATAACGAGTTTGAATGCAAAACATTAACCTAATGACTCCATGACTGAAGAATCCATCGACGACTCCACTGGTTCAGAATTTCAAAATTATTTGATTCTCGGATGAATACTTTATTAGCTGTGAGGTTTTCTCCTTTTAATTTTGTTGATGTTCCTGGTTTTCCAAATGTTGTTCCTACTGTGGATGAATGGGGAAAATGTCTTCCCAGATTTAGAGGGAACGAGGATGAAATTCCTGCTGAACATTTGTTATAGTTTCATGAACTTATGCATAAACTTGGAATTATTCATGAATATGCATTAATGAAAATGTCCATGTACTCACTAAAAGGTGATGCATGACAATGGTACCGATCTTTTCTCTCCACGATCATATCTTCTTTAAAAGAGTTTCATGCAGCTTTCCATGAGCATTATAAAAGGTATTTTCTAGCTTAATCTCTTTTTGAAAATTGTTGTGAGGAATTTGAAGCATACATTCAACATGCAAAATATTTTGCTTATGATTGTGAGGATGAAATAGATGTTACTATCGAAAGAATGGAGAAGGAATCACATGAATCTTTTTCCAATTCTTCTATCCAAGAGGAATATTTTCAAGATGTTTGTTTTGATGATAAAATTGATGATTATATCGAGGCTCTAGATACATTGAACCATAGGGATGCCGGTGGTCTCCCACATATTCCAACTGGCTCATTTTGACAGTTTTCTAGTTAGGTAGTTTTTTCCTAGTTTTTGGGTCCTTGACTTTTGGGGCCGTTTTGAGGCCCTAAACAACGTTTTTATGGCTCGCCAAAATTAGAATGTAGACAGAGTGAGAGTTTGATAGAAACATGTGTATTCCTCGGATAGAACTTTCCAATGAGCTATCATGCGCCTAAAACGAAGATCATATGCAAAAGTTATGATCTCGGGAAGTTGATGTACTAGCTTACCCAAACGAGGCCCACATGACTTTTGGCGCTTCATCTCCTAGGGTTAGGTTTTTGGATGTCTAGGGTTTTTGACATTCTTGTTTATTATAAAAAGGCCTTCAGATCCTCGTTGTAATCAACTTCTTGTGAATGAGCGCAGCCGTCACATCTCTTCTCAAAGATAATCCACCACCATTCTAGCAAGCTTGTTTTCCATTGCATTTTACTGTTTCAACTTATTTCCTTATTGAATAGAAACCAACTTTACTGTCTATATGTTATTCTGTGTTAAGCATATTTTGATAATAAACTATATTCATTTCATTCTGCTCATAAAATCTGGATCAATGGTATCAAAACGGTACGGTCTTCTCCTTGTCGTTCTTAATGCATGTCCCCAACGAGGTTAGGGTACAAAGAATTGGGTCTCGAGCTTGTTTCTCTCGAGGAAAAAATATCTCGCACTCCCAAGCGACTTCTCATGGCAGGAGAAAATAAATATGACGGGACATGATATCCCTTTAAAATGTTTCTAGAGGAATCCCTCACGCAATAGAGAAACGAGATGATGGATAGTTTTGCGCAAATCCTTCAGTGTCTACCAACAGGCGACGCATCTTCCTCAAACAGAGGCACCGCCCCCTTCAAGGTATAAATCAACTTCGATATTCCTATTTTTGAAGGTCATATAGATGTCGATGTTGTAGACAAATGGTTGAATCTGCTAGAAGGGTATTTCTCTGTACATAACTTCTCGAATAGAGAAAAGATTACTTTTGCGCTCCTCAAAGCCGTTCCCCATGTCAAATATTGGTGGGAAAATTCCTGCGAGCAAAAGGAAACAGAGGAACCCTCATTATTTAAAGTCACATTCACCTTGAAGTCCTTCAAAGATGTTATTAAGGAACAATACTACCCTGTTGGAAGCAATGATGACCTGTACACAAAATGGACCACACTGTGACAGGGAAGAGACCAAGTAGTACCCGAGTTCACAAATATCTTCCATACCTTGTGCACCAATATGGGTATCAAATATTCTAAGCACCATATGGTGCTCAAGTATCGTGGCGGTCTGCATAGATACATCCATGCCAAAATGGAGTTTCTAGACATCTCATCCTTGGGCGCGGACTACCGATATGCCGTCAAAATTGAGCAGAAGCTCAAACAAAATACGTGGCAATTTGGGCCTGGGAATCCCTCACAGCAAAATCTAGGAAAGGGCGTATCCAAACCATATAACAAAGGATAGAGAAAAGAAGGACCACCTCAGGACAACCATTCTAGACCGCAAACAAAGAAGGACACTGAAAAGACAAAGAAAGATACTGGGAAGTGGTGTGACTTCCATAAGATCCCCCGGCATAACACAGCTAATTGCCGCTTGAAGTAGTCGCAGGTGGTTGAGGTGAAAGCCTCTGAATCATATGTGGGTTCTGACTTTGAGTGAGAGCCAGAAAGGGGGAGATAGATCATTGACATAGAACCCGATGCTACCATATCTACCACCAAGCTCCAGCCCAGTGAACCAGATGAGCCAGAGAAAGGAAAGCACCTTTTCCATTCACAGTTGTGGGTGAAGGGTACCCCACAACACTTCATCATTGATAGTGGTAGCGAGAAGAACCTCATATTAAAAAAGTTTGTCAAGCAACTCACCCTACCAACAATGACGCACCTACAACCCTACACCATCAGGTGGCTCCACCAAAGAAGCGACATCTGCGCCAACCAACAATGTCACTTGTCATACAACATCAAGCCCTTCAAAGACGAGGTATTATGTGATGTCGCCCCTCTCAAAGTGTGTAATTTTCTTTTGGGCCAGCCATATTTATGGAAACACCATGTTGTATATGAGTCTAGGCCTCATAATGTTATTATTACTTTGAAAAATAATTTGTACAGGATACCCGAGGCAGTCCCACCTAGTGATATTTCCTCGATCTCTTCCAAGCAACGCAGGAAGGTCATCTCTCAGACGGGGAAGTTTGTCTTCTTCGTGATTTTCTCTCAGAACGAGCGAAATATCGCAGCCACATCCAAGGTATCCATTGTCGACCCATCAACACAACATAAGCAAGTGGATAAGGTTGTGGAAGAATACTCAGATATCTTCTTGTCACTTATCGAGGTACCTTTGCACTGTCAGGTCAAGCACCCCATCGATCTAACCCCCAACACACCGCTTCCCAACGGGCGAGTCTACCATCGCTTTCTGTTAGAGAATGAGGAGATCAAGTGACAAATCCAAGAACTGCTCCACAAGGGGCACATCCATCCCAACCCATCACCTTGTGGGAGCCCAATCGTGCTGGTACAGAAGAAAGATGGAACCTGATGACTCTGCATTGATTATCGAGCCTTGAATAAAATCACAATCAGAAACCATTACTTGATTCCATGAATTAAGGAACCTCCTTGACCATCTCATGTGGGCCAAATAATTCAGTAAGATTGATCTAATTTCTGGCTACCACGAGGTCCTGATAGAACAAACAGATGTTTGGAAGATCACCTTCAATTCAAAGGAAGGTCTTTTTGAATGGTTGGTCATGCCTTTTCGTTTGACAAATGCTCCAACCACTTTCATGAGGATGATGGATGATATCCTACGACCATTCACCAATACTTTTGTAGTGGTGTATCTAGATGACATTCTCATTTACAATAAGACCTAGGAAGAACACTTGCAACATATTCAACAGATTCTACAAACCCTGTGACAACACAAGCTATACGCCAATTTGGAAAAATGCTCCTTCGGCATGGACATGGTCCAATACCTGGGATACATCATTGATCAGAATGGTTTACATGTGGATCTAGCCAAGATCCAAGTCATTCGTGACTGGCCAACCCCAACCACACTCACTGACCTTGAAAGCGTCTTGGGCCTTGGTAATTTCTACCGTAGGTTCGTGTTGGGATTCTCATGTATTGCACGGGCCCTCAACCAAGTAACCAGGGGTGGTGGCAAGGGGAAATTTGTGTGGGGTTAGTCTCAAAAACAAGTGTTTGATGACTTGAAGCAACGTTTGTTCTCAACCCTAGTACTTTCACTAACGGACCTGCAACAACCATTTGAGATCGAGACAGATGCTTCAGACTATGTCGTGGGCACCGTTCTCACTCAGGACGGCCACCCTATGGCCTATCATAGTGATACACTATCAGATGGTGTCCATAAGTACCCTACTTATGACAAAGAAATTTACTCCATTGTGCAAGCTTGCCGCCAGTGGAGACATTACATTCTTGGGAAGGAGAAAATCATCCACACTGATCATAAGTCACTACAGTTCATGCAGACACAAGGCAAATTACATAATGACTTCCATCAAAAGTGGTCCACATACTTGCAACAATTCCACCTCAACATCAAGTATAAAATAGGAAGCACCAACCGTGTCAATGCTTGCCTCAGCAGACTTCTAGTCACGACACTCACCAGAGTGCTAGACTCTTGCAACCATGAGACCTTTGGATGGCCCCAACTCTATGAGACAGACCCAGACTTCACCACCACCTACCAAATGTTGGGCACAAATGTAGTTGTTGCTAATTTCCATCTTCAAGATGGGTTGTTGTGTCGTCTGGTCCATATCTTCATTCCATCAAGCGAGCGAGCGAAGCTGATCTGGGAATCCCACTACAATCAGGTGGTAGGACACTTTGGCATTGAGAAGACAGTGGAAATGCTACAGAAACATTTCTTCTGGTCGAAACTTTGACAAGAGGTCAACAAGTATATCAGGTCCTACACTACTTGTGCTATTTCCAAACCAACCATTAAGAAATAGGGCCTGTACACTCCTCTACTTACTCCTGACAGGCCATGGGAATCCATCTCAATGGACTACATGTCGGGCCTCCCATCCACCAAGCAGGGAAATGACTATGTTTTTGTGGTTGTTGATCGCTTTTCTAAGATGACGGTTTTGGCCACCTGGAAGAAGAGCATCACCACAGAAGCCACTGCCAAGCTCTTCTTTGAACAAGTTTGGGTACATTTTTGAATCCCAAAAACCATTGTCTTAGATCGAGACAGTTGATTTCTCAACACATTTTGGTCAAGCCTCTGTTCATTGCTGGACACCAAGCTCACCAAATCCATGACCTTCCACCCCCAGACAGATGGTCAAAACGAGGTCGTAAATCGAATGATTGTGCATATCCCGTGCATGTATAATTCCAAGCACCCTCGCACATGGGATGAGAGTCTTCCCTATGTTCAACATAGCTACAACTGAGCCCTGCATATCTCAATTGACCATATCCCCTTTCAGGTGGGTTTGGGATTCCAACCATTGGGTCCCATAGATGTTGCACTAACCCTTGCGGTCACATCAATTGACTCATCTCCTGCTCCAACATAAGCCGACAAAGCCACTCGATTCATTGAGCGGATCCAACACATCAACCAACAGGTTCATGATATCCTAAAGAAGTCCAATGACAAGTACAAGTAGCGCCATGATCAACATCGGGTGCCACATAAGTTTCAGGTGGGTGACAAAGTTTGGTTTCACTTGCAGAAAGAGCACCTTAAAGGACCCCATTGGAAGCTTCACCCACTCCGTTATGGGCCGTACACCATCACCAAGGCTGCGGGTGATAATGCTTTTGAGCTCAAAGTTCCTCCTTTCCTTGGCCTTCATCCACTGTTCAACGTGGATCTCCTTAGACCTTATTTCTCACCATTATTGGACACATAAGAGATAGCAGAACAACTGAAACCAACATAGCTTAACCCCGACTATATACAACAGGAATCCAATGATCAGATTGTGGATAGACAGGTCAAGTGCACTCGCCAGCAAAGGATCTATCTTTATTGAGTTTTCAAAGCAAGGCAACTCCTGCACCAAGGTAAGTGGCTCACTCGCGGCCAAATTCAATAGAAATTTCCTCATCTGATGGGGGCCCTCAACACAATGGAGACCATTGCTTCCTAAGGGGGGAGGATTGATCTAGATGGATTTCTATGGTCTCCCACCTATTCCAACTGGCTCATTTTGGCAGTTTTCCAGTTGGGCAGTTTTTTCCTAGTTTTTGGGTCCCTGACTTCCGGGGCCGTTTTGAGGCCCTAAACATCGTTTTTAGGGATCACTACACTCAAATAGTAAACAAAGTCAGAATTTGACGACAACATGTGTAGTCCTCAGATAGAAATTTCCAATGGGCTATCGTGCGCCTAAAACGAAGATCGTATGCAAAAGTTACAACCCCGGGAAGTTGATGTACTAGCTTACCCAAACAGGGCCCACATGAATTTTGGCGCTTCATCTTCTAGGGTTAGGTTTTTGGATGTCTAGGGTTTTTGAAATTCCTGTTTATTGTAAAAATGCCTTTAGAGCCTCATTGTAGTCAACTTCTTGTGAATGAGCGCAACTGTCACATCTCTTCTCAGAGATAAGCCACCACCATTCTAGCAAGCTTGTTTTCCGCTGCATTTACAATTTCAACTTATTTCCTTATTGAATAGAAACCAACTTTACTGTATATCTGTTATTCTGTGTTAAGAATCTTTTGATAATAATTTGTATTCATTTCGTTCTACTCATAAAATCCGGATCATACATTTGAAATTATTTCAGATGTCTCTAATGGCTTTTGTTATGATCAAAATTATGTTGTTCTAAATTCCAATGAAAATTAGGTAGTATATTCACATTCATTCTTTTGATACTATCATGAATCAAAGGTCTTTGAGTTTCAAGTTTCATAATTTTTTTCAAATCAACCTATGTATGATGAGCAGGAGAATGATTTAGATGAACAATTTTTTGAATCAACACCTATGGAACTTATTAGCAGTAAGCTTGTGTATGACAACTATGAATCAAATTCTTGGGAAGGTAGAGAGAGATGATGTTGAGTTATCGGATCAGTACAGAGCGTTTCCTTCTCCATAGGATGTTGACCAACAAATTCAAGAAATTAGTGAGCCTATATTTGACATTCTTGAATCTGAAATTAAAGAGACAATTGTTCAAAATGAAGATATCATTGAGCATGTTGTTCCTGCTCTTGGAATTGATGAAACTATATTGCTGCCTCTTGATTCTCATTATAATATGGCTGCTTTGGAATATTCTAAAGAAATTTCTTCACAAAAAACATGTAAACAAATGTTAGGAGTTTTTACTGCTTCCGGAGGATATGAAATAGGTGGTATTCATCGATTGTTACAAAGAGGAAAAGTGGAGCACAATTTTATTGATGAAATAAGTTTCACACAATAACAATTTTGTCTCTTGGATCATATTGAGTTCTCTCATGTTCTTCAAGATCCCATAGCCATTTGGATGGAATATTCTTTTCCAAAGGCCTCCAGTGTTACAGTTTTTAGTATGCCATCAAATTGCAGTAGTAAGTATAAGTTTCCCATGGAGTTTTTATTGCAAATTTCTCTTTCTTTTTTCACTTTCTCATTAGGGCGCATACAAGAAGAAATTTTTCTTAGACAAATGCTTACTTGGTTGCTTTTGAAATTTGATTACACATGACCAATTGGTTTTGGTTGATTAGAAGTAGGAGGTATGATGAATAAACTCTCTACCTGAGCATTTGCTTTTCAATTTGATATGGTGTGCAGTAGATCAACATTAATAATGACTCCATATCCCAATGGAGACTATGGTACAAACCAATTTCAGCATGTAGAATGATTTCTTTTCAGTTGAGCAGAAAAAGTTTCAGGGTTACAGGTTGCAGAAATGGAATAAGGCACAATGATCTACGATTATTGGTGCCTCAGAGGGAGGACACAATCCCTAGTTTGAGCCAATGTTAATACCTAAATTTACATGTCATATTTTTTTCTATCTTGGCCAAGTTTCGGGATTCGGTAGCACATTTGGAATTATGCCTAAATCAAGCACTACCAAAAGTACCAAGATTCAATAGCACTTTCACCAAATCTTTATTGTACAACGCTACCAAATGTGCACAATTCCTGCAACATACATCATCAAAAAAGTTTTAAATTTGGAATTTTGGTCTTAAGATTTGAGGCTCTCAAGCTTACAAAAAGTGTTTTTAATGCACATGTCCAAATCTTTATTGTACAATGCTACCAAATGTGCACAATTCCTGCAACATACATCATCAAAAAAGTTTTAAATTTGGAATTTTGGTCTAAGATCTAAGGCTCTCAAAATTACAAAAAGTGTTTTTAATGTACATGTCCATATTTATTTTTAT
>ML818679.1:27715-48901 GCA_009831015.1 Picea engelmannii | reverse complement strand
TTCTCGTATGCAATAGGATGCTTCTACTGCATCAAAACCGCTCCTATTCCCACACTAGATGCATCGCACTCTAACACAAAGGGCTGAGTAAAATCAGGAAGTGCCAAAACGGGGCAAGAACTCATCACTTCCTTCATCTTATCAAAGGTCTTCTAGGCCTCTTCTGTCAAAAAAAAATCCCCTTTCTTTGTAATATCTATAAGAGGGGTGATCAACTGAGAGAATCCTAACACAAATAATCTATAGTAACAACATATTCCAAGGCACCCTTGCAAATGTGTGATATCCTTAGGTGGTGGCCAATCTAGAATATCATGTATCTTCTCCCTGTGAACTTGAACTCCCCGTGCCCTGACTATATGCCCCAAGTAGAGAATCTCTATCGTACCAAATTCACACTTATATTCCTTGGAATATAAGGACTTCTCATCCATAATGCTTAGATCTCCTCCAAGTGTGCCAAATGCTCTTCCCAGGTCTTACTATATATTAGTAGATCATCAAAAAATACCAATAGGAACTTACACAACCTCTTTCTAAATATGTGATTCATGCACGACTGAAAAGTAGTAGGCACGTTGGTCAATCTGAAAGGCATGACCAAGAACTCATAGTGCCCATAGTGACACCTAAAGGCATTTTTATGAATGTCCTCATCACGAACTCTGATATGATGATATCCGAATCGAAGATCAATCTTCGAGAAATACACTGCTCCTTGCAGATCATCGATCCTGGGTATAGGGTACCTATTTTTATTTTTTTCTTATTCAAGGCCCAATAATCAATACACATCCACATTTTCCCACCCTTCTTCTTAACCAAGAACACTGAAGAATAGAAAGGACTGGAACTGGGGCTTATGTGACCCATGTCAAACAACTCCTTGATTGTTTTTTCTATTTCATCTTTAAACTTCTTGGGATGACTCTACAGGGTGGTGATCACTAGTTTGGCCCCCTCTTCAAGTTCGATGGTGTGCTTAAAACCTCTGTTAGGAGGTCTCCTTGGAGCTATCTGCCCAAATACCTTGTCATGTCTGCTCAATAAATCTTGGATGTTTGCATGATAGTGCCTTCTGCCTTCATCATATGTTTGGGATGTAATAAAGCACTGTGCTGCATATACTACATCTCTATGTCAGAATATGGCTTCCATTATTTTGTTTGATACTACTGTAGGAGAATTGTTCACCATGCTTCACAGTACAATTTGTTTCTCTCCTGGCGTGAAGAACTTCATGGTCATGTGTTTGTAGTTTGTGGTAATGTCCCCCAATGTTTGAAGCCACTGAACTCCCAACATTGCATCTGAATTTGCCACATCCACCACATAAAAGTCTTCTGTCAAGGTGTAGTTACCAATTGTCAAGGCCAATCTAGAAATTTTATTTGTGCAAGACACATTAAATCCTCCATCCACCGCTACTTTGAACCCCTCAAAGTCCTCTGTAGCTACTCATCTCCTAGCCACCTAGGTTGCATCAATAAAGTTGTGGGTTACCCCACCATCAATCAAGGTTGTGACTTCCTATCCCCTTATGAATCCTATAAATTTGAAGGTTTTGAATCTCAGGGTACCTGATAATGAGGTTATAACAACCTCCTTGGCCTCCTCACTATGATTCTCCTCTATCTCTTCCTTCTACTCTTTACCCTGCTCAAGAGAAACCTCTTGCTCCTCCTCTCCCTCATCGTAATCTGAATGTACTTCAATATAATGGTATTGACCCTTCCCCTAACACCTATGTCCTGGTACCCATGGATATTTACGGTGGAAACAAATATTCTTTCTCCTTAGCTCATTTATTGTTGCCTCGTCCAACCTTTCCTTACCCGTACCTTCCTTCCTAGTAGGCTTCTTATCCTTTCTTTTCTGTGGAATAAAGGGTTTGGAATTTTTTTTGGTTATAGGGACTGTTCCTCCATGTCCCTTGTCCTGACAATAGAATCCTGCAAGGTCTTAGGATTGAAAGCCTTTACCCAACCACGAAGTGGTTCTAACAACCTCTCAATTAACAACATGACAAACCTATGCTCCGATATATTTGACACTGTCACTGCTAGCTTCTGAAACTCTATGATGTAAGCATCTGACAACCCTTCTTGTTTGAGTTGTGCTAACTCTATGAAATGTAGCTCTGGGTCCTTTTTATCAAACCTCTCTATTAACTTCTGAGTGAAGTCCAAATAGGAGGTGATAGTCACATGTCCTAGTGTGACCAACCCATGGTAACACCACTCATGGGATTCTCCATCAAGGTGCAGAGTAGTGAGTTTGATTGCTTCGGCCTCGATCATAGGGTTGAGATGGAAGTATGTATCTAGTTTTTGTACCCATTCCCTAGTTGTGCTCCTATTAGACCTAATGCGTATTCTATATGCACTAATTCCCTCAATTAAATTGTCAACCCAGGGTAAGTAAACTTAGAGTTGTGGCACTGTATTAGCCAAGGAAAAAAAGCTAATGGAAGTATTGTCTAACTAAGGGGATGGTCTACCTAAGGATCAATACTCTATCAATCTACTTAAGAGATGACTCTTTTCATTTTTATCAATTAGCAAATTCTATTAATGAGCTTGAACTATTTACCCTAAGCAACTTCAAACAATGGATTGATGGATTATTTCTAAAAGAGAAAATCATAACCTATTTTAAACAAGTTAATATATTCAACCTAATAAGAAACAACAAGTAAATTACTTTTGATCTTTCTATCTTTAAGCAAACAGACAATTAATTTATCAAAACTATTTCAACAAGTGAACTCTATTCTTAAAAAGAACTCATAATCATTTCTATTTTGCATAGGAGAAATCTTAACCTACTTAATAAAAAAACATCATGATTGTATTCAGATTCTAATTAATCAAAACTATTCCTAATTTGCAATAACAGGAAAAAGAGAATTCAAAGATGATGATTATGTCTTCGGTACTGAATAGCATCACGATGACATATAACTATTAGTGATAGTTCAAGAGGGATTAATTCAATGCTGACTTCTACAGAGAAATGGAAAGTGTGAATCAAGCAATTTAATGAAAGCTTTTCCATCATAGAAGCAATACTAAGTATCTTGGGAATCCATGTGATCTCTAAAAATTCATGCATCAATCATCAATGATTAAAAACACTCTTATACTAATTCAAGCAAATTTACAAACTTATGAACTCATGATTAAAAATATTAATTCAAATCCACTCTTCTAATTAAAATTGCAATTCAAATCCATAACTGAGATTTTATAATCTAAACTGAACTAATCCTATCATTAAAACTTAGATTTCAAAACTAGAATGATTTTAGAAAACATAACCCCAAAATCTATTTCTATCCTAACATACTAAAGCAAGATTAATGAACAAAATAGATCTATGAAAACTTACCTGAATTGATAATTAAATTTAGCTTGATTACAGTTGATAAAACTTGCAACTATTAATCCATCGAAGCTTACAAACGATCCTAAATTAAAACTCTGTTTACACTAATCCTTTGTCTAAGTAATACTCTGTTTTAATTTTCAAAACCAAATTAAGACTTCGATATACTTTCTAAGTTAGTATCCTGCAGGAAAAATTCATTGCTAAGAAATAAGGAACACAACATGATAAATAACCAGCTCCTATAAGCAATCTGCAATTTAAAGAAAGACAAATTAGACAATCAATTTATAATTAACATGTACAGTAACTGAAACCGAAAAATGCATACATCAAGGAAACAAATAGAAATTCTAACTAAGAAAATAAAACACATGATATATATCTATACAGTCACCCAGACCATTGGTGGGCCCCCCAGTAGGTCATGGCTACTCTCCAACAACAAAACACATGCGTAACTCTACATGATTTTCTCATTAATTAAAAATGAAGTTTGGAACACAAGTTTGCAGAGAAATGTCTAAATTACAGAATGAAACTCTTCTTAAAAATTATATCCATGTTCTTTCCATTGATAGTGGTATTTATAGGTAAATTACAGCTCGAGAAATCCACCACTAGAAGGGTTGACCTCCTCTAAAAATGACAAATTCATTAAATGAGCTTCTAATAGTTTCAGCTTCTAGAAAATCTGTGAGCCACTCAACGATCAACATAACCACCCAATATGAGGTGTATCAAGATCTGTAGCTGGAAGCCACAAGGGGGCACAAAACCCAGATCACCGATTCGTCCACCACAGGCCGCCAATGTACCAACCGCCAACAACACTGTTTAGGGCCCCAAAATGGCCCTGGAAGTACACAAAGATGTACTGACATTAAAAATTCCAAAATAAGCTAGTTGGATTAGGTGGACAGCCACCAATCTCCACCTGGAAGCTTTGTAGGGATTCAGACAACCTCAGAAGTGTAGAACCTATTAGCGCTAGAAGTTGACTCTTGACTATTAAAGAGTCAAGCCTAGCACACCTTGATTTAATTGGTTTTAGGAAAACTTAGAGAGTGGTAGGATCAATATGAAGGCAATGAGATGATTGAAAATAAACAACTGGCCATTGGGAATGGAGTCCATTAAAACAAATAACATTGTCTCAACATTCTATGGGCAACAGGTGAGGCTAACAAAACTTAGATCAGCTCCAAGGCTATAGAGAAATGGAATGAGGAAATGAAGAAAAAAAAACTGTAAGTTAATCAAAAACCACCCTGATCCTTGATACACTTACAGGGAAGAATACTCAACATTCAGAAACCCTTTCTGACTGTGAATATAAGAACTTGAATATGCATGTGGCGAAAAATAAAGCATAACCGATATAATAACTCTCTCAACATAGAATTTGCATACGTATACTCGATAGCAGCAAAATACATATTCAAGAAGATGACAGAAAAATGATTAACACAGGATAACAAACTGATAAAAAACTTTGTTATCATTTGAAATCTTTACATAAAATTCTTGACAGGATCTTCAAAATATTACATAGGTTATTCACCTTCTGTGGCTCTCTATCAGTCCCTCAGACTGAATCCTAACCCTTTTACATATGATTTTCCATGAGATTTATAGATATATGAGATAGAAACTAGATCCTCAAAGTTTGGATCCAATCTACTCAAAATAGACATAGATGACACCTCCTAGGGTCAAATTTTCACTTATTTATATCAACAAGATTACAAAAAATATGGAAAATAGTCCCATACCTAAAATCTAGGGTTTGACATTTACAACATTAAATACATTCAAATAAAATCAAATATTTGAGGACATTTAGAAAAAATATCCTCCTTGAACATCCATGTGTCTTCCTAACTAGACACCTCCTCATGGCACATGTGGAATCGAACTAAGGGTTGACTGTCCCATTTCACATCATATGGTGAATTTATGAAAAATAGGGCTGCAAAATCACTTCATATCTCCCAAACCATAATAACTGTGTAAAAACTGAGACATTTTTTTCTAGTATTATTTCATGCTTGATAAAATCCTCTTTTAGTTTTTGAAAATACCTCTCCATCTCCTCGTAATCTGTGCCCAAATATGATGACTAAAACAAGAAAATTCCTATGTTTTCAAATATGAAAAATGAGTTGTAAATATCTGCTTGTATCTCCCAAACCATGACACTTGTGTAAACCGTGAGCGAGGTTTTTGTATATGATCTCGTTATTGATAAAATCCTCTTTCAGTTTTTCAAAATACCTCTTCATATCCTCCTAATATGTGCTCAAAGATGATGATTAAAATAGGAAATTCCAGAATTTTCAGATCTAAAAAATGAGTTGTAAATATCTACTTGTATCTCCGAAACCATGACGCCTGTGTAAAAAATGAGAGAGGGTTTTGGAGATGAGCCCGTTCTTGAGAAAATGATCTTTTTTTTTTCACACGTTCCTCCCTGTTTGGACATAGACTGAGTTTTAACTTGACTACAAAAACAAGCATTTCGATAAAATCCCTTGTTTTCAACAATCTGTTTTCTCCTTTTTCATACAAGACTGCTCCAAAACTCTTTGTTAATGATCACAAATGGTGTATGAAGGCTACAACATGTTTAAATTCATCCCTTATAATCACAAAACCATCTCCAAATCCCAAAACTATGTCATTTTCTTGAAAATAGGCTGTCACAGGAACTTCCCGTAGCGCCTGTTTCAAAACTTCAATTTCAAGCTTCAAAACCTCTCGTAAGACCTAATAATAGCCAAAACGATATAGGAAGGCGTTATTTCTACTATATATGAAAAATATGAATATTTAAAACCAAAATCTGACCATGGAAATATCAGATCTAATATAACCCACAATTACAAAGAATTACAGAAGAACATGTTGAATTAAAACTGTCAAGATGAGCTAGTTGGAATAGGTGGGTGGCCACCAATATCCACCTGGATCAGTCCTCCTCCCTTAGAAAGAAATGGTCTCCATTGCGTTGAGTTCACCCATCAAGTGAGGAAATTTCTGTTGAATTTGGCCCCGGGTGAGCCACTTGCCTTGGTGTAGGAGTTGACCTGCTACATGTCGTCTTCTCTATGTACTGCTCTCAGATGCTGATCTGATGATATCCAGAGCGTAGATCAATTTTTGAGAAGAAAATTTCCCCATGCAGTTCATCCATCAACTCGTCAATGCGTGGGATAAGGTACCGGTTCTTGATGGTTTTCTTGTTCAAGGCTCGGTAATCAATGCACGTCCTCATGGTGCCATCCTTCTTCAGAACTAAGACAATTGAAGAAGCAAATGGGCTGCTGCTCGGTCTGATGTGTCCCATTGCCAACAATTCCTTGATTGCCTTCTCTATCTCATCCTTGAACCTCCTAGGATGACGATAGGGGGGGGTTATCATAGGTTTGGTCCCCTCCTCTAACTCAATGGTGTGCTCAAACCCCTGGTCAGGTGGTATCCCTGGTGGAATTGCCTCAAAGACCTGCTGATGTCGTCCCAATAAATTCTTGATCTCTGTATGGTATTGTTTTCGACCTTCAGAATCCTTCTAAGTAGTGATCAAGAATTTTGCGGCATATGCTACCTCCCCATGTCTAAATATTCTCTCCATCCTCTTGGATGAAACTGTCCTGGGTGCTCCTGTCAACATACCTCTTAGAACAACCTTCTTCCCATCCTGATCTTTGAATCCCATTTCCAAGGTTTGGTAGTTGGTAGTGATTTTTCCCAAGGTAATCATCCACTGAACTCATAACACCACATCTGTGTCTGATAGGTCAACCACATAAAATGTGTCTCTCACTGTGTAGTTGCCTAACTTCATCTCTAAGTTTGGAACTCTGTCTAGACACTCCACTGTGTGGCCATCTGCTACCGCAACATCAAACCCCTCAAATTCCTCTGTCTGAAGTGCTCGTCTCGATACTAGTGAAGCGTCGATGAAGTTGTGGGTGGCCCCACCATCTATCAGGGTGATTGCCCATTGCCCCTGAATAATCCCTCTGATACAAAGGGTATCATACCTGGGAACACGAGAAAAGGTCGCTATGAAACCTCCCTTTGCTGGTTTCCTCCTGTTAGCCTGTTCTGGCGGTTGTGGGACTACTGGAGGATGGGATCCTGCCGGTGTCGATGGTCTACGGGGAGGCTGCTCCTTTGTTGGTGCTAACTCCTCCTCTGAACTAGTGGATCCACTATCCTGCTTCTCCTCCTGACTGTCCACGCTATCTGCTGCTACCTCAATATAATGAATCTCTCCTTTTCCCATGCACCTGTGGCCTGGGACCCAAGGATCTCTGCAGTTGAAGAAAAGCATCTTCCTCATAAGCTCTCACCTAGTCTCATCATCCAAATTCTCCTTGCCCTTCCATTCTCTCTGGAATGGCTTCTTGTCTTGATCCCTCTGAGGCACAAATGGTTTGGAGAAAGATTTAGTCTTTGGCACTGAGTCTGCCAGATCTTGAGTATGAAGGATGGCATCCTGCAAAGTGGGAGGCTTGTATGCCTTCACCCATCCTCTCAAAGGCTCCGTGAGTCCTTCTGTGAATATCATGATCAACTTGGGCTCTGATATATCTGTCACTACCATGGCTACCCGCTGAAACTCTGTGATGAATGCCTCTACTGTTCGAGTTTGTCTCAACTGGGATAGATCCCTGAAGTGTATCTTGGGATCCTTCCTGTCAAACCTGTCCATGAGCCTATCTATAAACTCCCTATAGGAGGTGATGCGACTGTGACCCAATGTCACCAGTCCATGATACCACCACTCGTGTGCCTCACCCTCCAAGTGTAAGGTCACTAAACTGATGGCCTCTGTCTCGGTCATCTGGTTGAGCTTGTAATACGTGTCTAGCTTTTGTACCCAAGATTTGGTGGTGTATTTGGATGATCCGTCGAAAGAAGGGATGGTGAGTTTCCCAACTTTTTGGATGAAATCGAGGTTATGCCCCTGTTGTTGTTGTGGTCCTCCCCTCTGCAGCTCTTTGGGGTGGTTCTTGAGTCCGAGTCCACAATACTCGACTAAGGTCATGTCCTGATGGAAGTCACGACCCAATGCTGCGTACTCCCTCCTATAGTCTGCAATGTCGTCGACATGAGTGGGTGGCCTCTGTGCTATTGGTGGCAGTGATGCTACCGGGGGTGCCCTCTGGAAGCTGGGAAACAAGGGTATGGGAATCCTACTCGCAGAGGTGTATGTGCAAGAGGGTGACTGGGGTCTACTGGCTACTCCCGAGTTCCCCTGTGCTGCATGTGGGACTTGTGTATCTGGGGTGCCCACTCTAGCCAATATATCAACCACCTGTGCCAAGGACCGAGACATGGTTTGTTGACTAGCTAGCATACCATTGATAACCTGCATGAAAGTTGACTCTGGATCTACGGGGGCCTTTCCACTGCCCTTTGGTTGCTCATATCTGTCTCCTAGTATCCTCTCAGCCTCGTGCTTAGCCTCACACTCTCCCCTTCTCTCTGCTTCTCTGTGTGCCTCTTCTTCTTCCTCTGAGCTAGGAGGAAAAGGGGGAAAATCAGGCCTATGCCTTCTTTTCTGATGCCTGTTGTAAGTGACATATTCGTCACCTATGTGTTCACAGCCCTTTGGGTCTTCTTCTACCCTCATTGTTTGTAGTCACAGGCTAGCAGGACTAAAGCTTTGATACCACTGTAATAATCCTAACTTGGCTAGTCTAGGAAACACTGCTAATGTGTGTGTAGGATCAAAGGTTTACAACATATAAATGATCATACAAGTAATAAATGTGACAAAGGACTGCAAAGTTTGTATTATGATATCTTTGTGGATTACAAAATGGCCGAATGCGGCTGAATAAACTGACAATGCTCGAACTAGATCAACAGACAAAGGATCTTAGCTGAAATACAAATAAGAAACTGTGGCTGAATAAAATAACAACACTCGGCTAGATCAAAAGACAAAAGGATCTTAGCCGGAATACAAATAAGTAACTAAAAGATAATACCCGAAATATGGGAGCACTGTGGAATCAGTGAAGAATGATGGAAGACCTGGATGATCTTCCCGATGACTAGGGTGTGTCTTTCAACACTGAAATCAACCAACTGGTGTCTTCCTCCTGGAATACATTGAACTATCTCTCCTGAGATGCGACTCTTCTCCTCAATGACAAGTCATAATCTGCATAATAATGAATTAGGTTGCTGACCCTTCCTTTATAGCTTTCCAAAACCCTAAATCATGCTGAAACCCTAATTCACTGTTGACTTCCAAAACCCTAATTCACTATTGACTTCCAAAACCCTAACTGAAACCCTAATTCACTGTTGACTTCTATTTTTAGCTCATAATGACTTAAAAACACTTTTGACCCTTTTTAGCTCAATGTCACTTTCTGAATATAACACCTGTGACTGGAGTGACCTCTAGTAACCCTGTTTACCCCTCTTTGGCCCTGGCTATAGTCTAATGGGGAAATTTAGACCATTAAGCCTCCTCTCTGGAGCTCCTATTTGGAAAGGGACATTACAGACGACCTTTGTTTGGCCATTGGTTTGAGGATGGAAGGAAATGGATTTAGTGAGCTTGGTGTCCAACAGTGACCAGAGAATCAACCAAAATGTGCCGAGGAACCTGTTGTCCCAATCAGAGATGATGGTATGTGGTATCCCAAAATGGACCCACACTCGTTCAAAGAAGAACTTGGTAGTGTCTTCCGCTGTGATGCTCTTATTACAGGTTATGAGAATGGCCATCTTCAAAAATTGATCAACCACCACAGATACACAATCATTTCCTTGCTTGGTGGATGGAAGGCCATACATGTAATCCATCGAGACAGATTCCCAATGCCTATCGGGAGTAGGAAGAGGGGTGTATAGTCATTTCTTCTTGATGGTTGGCTTGGAAATGGCACAAGAAGTGCAAGATATGATATACTTGTTGATGTCCTGTCAAATTTTTGGCCAATAAAAATGTTTATGTAGAACAAACATAATTTTCTCCCTGCCAAAATGCCTTGCCATTCGACTGTAGTGAACCTCCCAAATTAGCTTTGCACACTTGCTTGTAGGAACAAAAGGTGGCCCATATGGCATAACAGTCTATCCTTAATGTGAAAATCGGTGACAGTCACCTATACCCAAGAGATGATAGGTGGTGGCGAAGTCAGGATCTCATTGATAAAGTTGGGGCCACTCATATGCCTCATGCCCACATGAATGGAGCACATTGGTGAGTGCAGACACAGGAGGTCGACTAAGGTAGTCTGCGATATAATTTTTTCTCTCTGTATTATACTTGATGTTGAGATGGAACTGCTGTAGGTATGTGGACCACTTTTTATGGTGGTCATTCTGCAACTTCCTTTGTTTCTGTATGAACTGTAGAGGCTTGTGATCAATGTGGATGATTTTCTCCTTTCATAGAATGTAATGTTTCCATTGATGGTAGGCTTGTACAATAAAATAAATTTCCTTGTCATAGGTGGGGTATTTTCGGACGATATTTGAGAGCGTCTCACTATGGTATTATACTGGATGACCGTGCTGAGTGAGAACTATGCCTACAACATAGTCAGATGCATTAGTCTCAATCTCGAACGGTTGTTGCATATTGGGTAAGAAGAGTACTGTAGTTGAGAAAAAGTGATGCTTCAGATCATCAAATGATCATTGTTGTGCCTTCCCCCATGTGAACTTTTCCTTGCCACCACCCCTTTTCACTTGGATGAGGGCCTATGTAATATGGGAGAATCCCAACACAAACTGTCGGTAGAAGTTGGAAAGTCCCAAGAAGCTCTGAAGCTCGGTTGGTGTGGTTGGGTCTGGCCAATCATGGATGAATTGGATCTTAGTTGGATCTACATGTACCCTAGGCTCATCAACAATTTAGCCCAAGTATTGGAACCTATTCATGACAAAGGAGCATTTTTCCAAGTTGGCATATAGCTTTTGTTTCTGCAGAGTGCTCAAAACTTGTTGAATATGCTACATGTTCTCCTCCCAAGTTTTGTTGAAGATGAGGATTTCATCCAGATATACCACCACAAAAGTGTTGGTTAAGGGTCTCAATACATCATCCATCAACCTCATGAAAGTTGTTGGTGCATTTGTTAAGCCAAAGGCCATGACCAGTCATTCGAGGAGACCTTCTTTAGAATTGAAAGTTGTCTTCCATACATCAGTCGGTTCGATGGGAACCCGATGGTAGCCAAACTTTCAGTCAAACTTTCAGAATAAATTCCCCCCCTTGAGTTGGTCAATAAGGTCATCAATTTAGAGAATTGGGTACCGGTTCTTGACTGTGATTTTTTTTAATGCTCTGTAATCAATCCAGAGCTACTAGGTCCCGTATTTCTTCTGCACCAGTACAATCGGGATTCTGCAAGGGGAGGAGTTAGGTATGATGTGCCCCTTTTGAAGAAACTCTTGAATTTGATGCTTGATTTTGTCATTTTTCATCAGCGAGCGATGACAGAATGGTCCATTAGGAAGATGTGCACCAGGGGTTAGATTAATTAGATGCTTGACCTAGCAGTGCGTCGGTAACCTAGTGGGTGAGTTGAAGATGTCTTTGTACTCTTCCACGATCCCTTCCACTTGCTTCTGCTGCAAAGAGAGGCTCCGTGTATAGGTCATGGATGTGGTGGAAACCTTGTCCTTACTATGAGCATGGATCACAAAGAATACTAACTTCCTGGTATGTGAAATGACCTTACTGCATTGCTTAGCAGAGATTAAAGAAATAACGATAGGTGATGCTACCTCTAGCATCTTGTACAATTGTTTGCCCAAAGTAATAATAAAACTGCGAGGTCTAGACTTATACACAACATGTTGCTTCCACAAATATGGTTTTCCTAATACAACATAACAAACTTCAAGGGGAGAAACATCACACAATACCTTGCCTTTGAAGGGCTTGATGTTGTAGGGAAGACAAAACTGTTGGCTGACGTGAAGATGTCTTCCTTGGACAAGGCAAATGATGGTGTAGGGTTGTGGGTGCAGTGTCATCAATAGGTCTAGCTTCTTGATGACCTCTAATGATATCAAGTTCTTTTGAATACCTCTATCGACAATGAAATGAAGTGGAGCCCCCTTTACCCACATTTGTGAGTGAAAGAAGTGTTCCCTTTCGTAGGGTTCTTCTGGTTTGCTTGGATGGAATTTGGTGGTAGGGACAATGGCGCTAGGTTTGACATCAATAATCTGATTCCCTCCTTTTGGATTTGATTTGAGGTCTGAATCTGCCTCTGACTTGGAATATTTCAGCTTGGCCACCAGTGACTACTTGGAGCAACATTCTTTGGTGTTGTTCCAAGGGTTTTTATGGTATTCACACCACTTTCCTGTGTCCTTCTTCAACTTCTCGTTACCCTTCTTGGGTTGCGACTTGGACTGGTTGTCCTGAGAGTGGCCATCTTTTCTTTGTCCCTTGTGTTGAGGGTTTGGGTTGCCTTTACCCTACTTCGGTTGTGGGGAGTTTGCAGATCCAAACTCTTGCCTCTTCTGCATAAATTTTTGCTCGATCTAGACAACATATCTATAAGCTGCACCTATTGATTCTATATCCATAAAATCCATTTATGTTTGAATGTATCTATGTAGACAACCGTGGTATTTGAGCACCATATGTCTTTCAGATTCTTTGATACCCAATTTGGTGCACAGGGTATGGAAAATATTGGTGAAATTTGGTACTGTCCGGTCTCTTTTCTGACACAACATGGTCCATCTTGTGTACTGGTCCTCATAGCTTCCAACAGGGCAGTACTGTTCTTTAATGACATCCATGAAGGAATCCCATGTAGAGGCGACCAAAAATATTACAGATTCTTCTATGGCTTTTTTCTCAGAGTAAGTATCCCACCAGTCCTTAACATGGGGGATGACCTTGAGGAGTGAAAAAGTAACTGTTTCCCTATCAAAAAAGTTGTGGACCAAAAAATACCATTCGAGTATATTCAACCATTTATCTACAACATCCGCATCTATAATTCCTTCAAATAATGGAATATCAAAATTTTCTTGTACTTTGAAGGGCGTTGCATGGTTGCTTGATGAAGATGCATCCCCTGTGGGCAGCCGCCGAAGGATCTATGGAAAGTTATCCATCCTTTCATTCCTTTGTCGCGCAAGGGATTCCTCGAGCAAAAGTTTAAGAGGATCTCTTGCTGTATCCTATTTCTTCTCATCCCCCATGAGTTGTTTTTGGGCTCAGTGCAGTCGATCTTGCAAAGGCTCAACTGGTTCGAGTCCCAACTTCTTATACTCAGATCTTGTCGGGGAACTACACAAAGAAAAATAAATGAAGAGCAAACCGATCTGATACCACTGATCCAAATTTATGAGCGGAACAAAATAAATAATAGAATGAATACAATAACAAAAAGATACAAAGAACAACAACATATCCAGTGAACAATAACTTCTATTGAATAAACAAAATAGGATGAAACTGTGAAACTCCAGAACTGAAAACAACTTGCTCGAATGGTGGTAGCTATCTCTGAGAAAGAGATGTGGCTGCTATGCAGATACGTTTGAGAAGAATGATTACAATGAGGTTCTAGAGGCCTTTTTAACATTACTCATGAATTCCAAAACCCTAGACATCCAAAAAACTAAACCCAGGAGATGAAACGCAAAATGTTATGTGGGCCCCGATGGTAAGTTGGTACCTCAACTTCCCAGGGTCGTAACTTTTGCATACGACCTCTGTTTTAGGCACGTAATAGCCCGTTCGAAAGGTATTTTTGAGAACTACACATATGTAATCAAAATCTGACTTCATCTATAGTTTGACTATGTCAATCCAAAATAATGCTATTTAGGGCCACAAAACGACCCTGGAAGTACAAAAAGATGTACTGATATGAAAAATTCCAAGAAAATCCAGTTGGATTAGATGGATGGCCACCAATATCCACCTAGAATATGTGTAGGGATTCAAACATCCCCATAAGTTTAGAATCCACAATTACAAAGAATTACAGAAGAACGTGTTGAACTAAAAATGTCAAGATGAGCCAATTGGAATAGGTGGGTGGCCACCAATATCCACTTGGACCACAAACCAACATTAGATAGGTTTAGGTCCTTGGATTAGGATTGGAGAGTAAACTCTCCAAGTAAAAAAAACTCAACCTAGAAGTCATTAAATAGTGTGAAAACCCATTCTTGCAACTAGTGTGTTGGGAAACTCCTCTAACATAAGATTCAAGCACGAGGTCGCATCGGGGTAAGTAGGGAGATTACCCGTCTTTTCTTGTTTTGGTGTTTGTGGTATCACTTTGATCGTTATGCATATGGAGTCTCTGTTGGGTCACATATTAATAGCTTCATACTTAGCTACGCTGCCCCTACGTGTGATCAGACTTACGACTGTTCACTCAACCATCAATTGTTAGGTGGTAACCTTAGTGGATTTTCCCAGGGACCTACATAGGTGACTGTAGGTGGGACATGCCTGTAGTACATGGGGAAAACATTCGTTCATGGTCCTAGCTCCCCAGGAGGGTGCCTGACTTAAAAAATGGTACTTGCACTGGTCAGGGTTGTTTCGCATTGCAAACATTCGTTGATGGTCCCAACTCCCCAGGAGGGTGTCTGACTTAAAAAATGTTACTTGCACAGGTCAGGGTTGTTTCGCATTGATAGTTGTAATTTCTACTCACACCTTCGCTAGTCAATCTTGTGGGGACTTCATCTCCCCCACCAGGTTGGTTTTTAGAAGGCCCCTGAGCCAATATGTTTTCTTGTTGTTTCCTAGATTTGATTAGGGGTGTCCTCTTTGAGTCTGAGTCTAGGTTGGCCATATTTCAATTGTTATTTTTTAATTAAATATAATTTTCATCGTGGTTGAACTATCTCACCAGTCCTGTCGATTAATAGGACTAGAGAATACTAGTAAGGTGGAACCGCCTTCGAAGCGGTGCCATATCTATGAAAAAGACTTTGAAGGGTCATGTTTCTTGCTTGATGAATCCAGTTTAGTTGAGGTAGAATTCATCGACGAACTTCCTCCACCCAAATTTAACTGAAACCGATGCCCCTTTATTGGTCCAAGTGAAAGACATTTTTAGTGAGCATTTTTCATTATTCAGTCATCCTCCTACCATGTCTGGACCTAGTTCTTTGTCCAGTGCAGTTGAGACCGTAAGCCCATCCTCAAGTGGGATTGGGGGAAACTCATCTGATGGCATACTAGCCATGTCCTCATTTCCATCCCTTAGCTCCATTAGACCTTCATTGTCCATACCTTTTGTTTTGTGGTTCCTCCACGTGGGGGATGTCCTCTATATCATTGACTCCATCCATTAGTATACCTAGCTTGCACACGCCCATCCCTTATACTTCCATGCCCACTTCTAGATTCTTTTCCACTGGGGGGATGTGCTTTGGTTTTAGCATGGGAAGTGGATCCCCTTCCACTTCCGCCAATGCAATGATTGGCTCGATGTCATCAGGGGTAGGTGTAAATTTTGGATGGAGTATGCCTAGTGTATTTGGGGTTATCCCTATTCAACTTGGGGGCAGCGGTACATCTTGAGGATTTCCTTTTCCATGGGTCAACACACCTTCCTCTGGGGGCACATTCCTTGGGGAAAATTGGATTTTTCCCTTTGTCCATACATCTAGTCCTAGAGGTTTATTTCCCGGGACTAGCATTGGGAACCCTTTTCCTGGAGGGTCCATTTCCCCCCCTGGAGGCAGCCCCCCTGGGAGATTTTTTGGTGGTAGGATTAGTCATGCTCCTGCCAGTTCCATAATCCCTAGGGGAACTCACTCTCCAACCATTACTCGACCTTCCAGCAACACCAATATAGGGGGGGGCGTAAGGTCCATTTGGGAAAACAAATACTTCTCCTCTCTCCCAGTCCTCATTCCCACCATTTTCATTTCTTGCAACGCTTGACTTACCAAATTTGTCATAGTTGACAAATGACCCTATTTCCCATGATCTCTTATGGCCAACAGTTCCATCAAAACTCCCATCAGACATTCTGAAGTTTGATGGTAAGCCGAGAGAAGACCCCTCCACACACATCATGACATACCATTTGTGGTGCTCGTCCAATTCTTTAATGAATGATAGTGTGATATTGCATATTTTCTAGAGATACCTAACTGAAGTCGTTGCCAAATGGTATATTGAACTGAAAGGAGGTTAATTTATAAGCTTCAATGACCTGGCAATGTAATTTTTAACCCATTACCAATTTCCTATTTGGCACAAGATAGGAACATAGCTCTTGACTTCTTTGTGTAAAAAAATTCCACCCATATTTTTTTATCATATCCATGAGTAGTGTTGGAGGCGTAGAATAATTAAGACTCAGATTCCATGAAAAGCTCCTAACTGAGTGTTTCACTAAGTCCCTCTTACCACCCATTGCCCAAGATGTAGCTATGGTTGGGGAGACCACTGAGGAGCAAGCTATTTTTCATTCCAAACAACTGGATTTGATTTATTCTCAGTCGGATAATTTGTATGATATCATTCCAAATGATCCTCATACATCAAATGATCCTCCTCAACCTCACCCAGGACCCAACTACCGACGATGTGGTCATTTCTATCCACCATGCACTCGTCAACCAACTAGTTGATCAACTGGGACATTTGTCTATTCAATCACAACCATTAGTTGTTGGCACTAGTGCTCAAATTGTTGCAGTCCCTACTCAAACCTTTGAGCTGAATTTGGTGCATTCCATAAAATCAAAGAATCCTTTGCAACTTGGAAGAAATAAAAAGTGAAAAAGGAAGAAAAATTCTACTAATGAGCAAGGGACTACCACTACCCAAAATTCTCAGGAGGGAGGCACTAAATAAAATAGGAAGAGTTGTCTTCCTTGCATCATTTGTGGGGAAGACCACCATACCCACCAGTTCCCACGGAAGGATGAGGTCCACAGATTCCTAGCACAACATTAGAATCCCCAACATCATGATGTCTTAACTCATCCCATTCCTCCCCAATCTAAAAACATGGTTGCTTCAAATCCTTCCCCTCCAACTGGGGGCATCATAGGTAATACTCCCCACGAGAGGTATCCATTGAATTCTCCTATTTATATCTGTGACCACATGGTCAATTTTTAGAATTGAGAAAAAAATTATGAAATTATCGAGCCTTCGAATGTTTCCCTAGAAGAAGCATCTTCATCTCAACCTGGTGGCCCTCTCTAGATAGAGAAGCCATTTCTTGAAGCACCGCTTCGCTCCCTAAAGGGTGTTCTTCAACATATGACCCACAATCCTAGCACATGGGCTCCTACAACTACCGTATTGTGGAAGACTTATCCCGAGCACCTTTTGTCATGTGTGCACTCAAAGTTATCCAGAGCTATCCCACATAGAGAAAATCCTTTCTATTTTCCATAGGTGGGGTTGATCCCTTGGAGTTGAGCTTGATGACCTTTGATTCATCTCAGGTTACTCATAGGCTCTCCCATCAAGTAGAATTTCATATCAAATTGCGAACAATGGGTAGAAACATATACTAGACAGTGTGGATGAAGGAGCCTAGACTTGCATCATGTCAATTTATTGTTGGAAAGACCTTGGCTCTCCCAAGCTTGATACGTTTGCTACACTTTTAAAAGCCTTTGATGGACATATGTTACAACCATATGGAATTATCACTGCCTTACCCGTTGATTTAGGTGTAAAGACCGTCTCCATTTCCATAGAGGTTGTCGATGCACCACTTGAATAAAATATGTTACTCGGGTACACTTGGTTCTATGAGATGTCTGCAATTATCTCCTCGGTCTTTAGGTTCTTATATTTCCCTAATCAAGGGAAAATTGTTACGGTTGATCAGCTTGAGTTTTGCACCCCAGACCTTGGATCCAATGCATGGTCTGATGTACCCTTTGTCGGTGATACCGCGCAACCCGCTATGAATGTTGGTGTGGGGATGTTCAAATATCCTTCGCTTATGGGTATTTTCCCTCTTTCCCCACCATCTTCCACTGCAATAATTTCTCCTATCAACATGATTTCATCATCTATCAATGGATTCCTTGGGTATTTTGATCCTTGCGTAGTACCTCATTCTAAGGATATTGATTCATATGGAGCATCCATGCCTCTCATTGTGGTTGATATTGTCGATCAACAATACCATCAACATCTTCTGATATTGGTCAACAACTCCATCCTCATATGGAGTGTGATCATCCTACTCCACCCGTACAGGTTGTTGACTCTCCAAGTTCACATGATTTCCTTAATACCGAGTTTCCTTCAAAAGTGATCATCTTGGAAGTCATGGCTTCCATAGATAATCCTAGGGAATATTATCATCATTGAGAATCCATCCTCCCTAGTTTGGAACCCATGAGAGTTTACATAATGGGTCTTGATCCGAGACTGGAGGAATTTACTAGGACACCTAGTGAAACCCCTAGTCTCGACCCTTTTCCACCTCATTTATCTTTTTCATAACTTGCCACTAAATTATTTTCTTCCCCTTACATCAAAGATTCACGTTTCATACCCCCTTTATGTCTTGATGGAGCCCGTCAAGGATCTTTCCTATCTCATGAGACTACTCACAATAAGTATCTTCGTATGCAGAAATTCAATCCCGAGTGGCATGGCTCCAGCGTGGTGAGCCATATGATGTTGATATTGGCTCATGAGTTCATCGATTATGAAAAAGATCCTTGGATCGAGCCTTGCAATGGGATATCCTTAGTGTAAGCCATCAATATGTGTAGTGCCTTGTACATAGGTGTGTGGTGTTCTTTGCATATATCATATCCAAAAAATCCAATTTTTTTTTTATTTTTTGAGATTTCACTATGCATTTTATGTGCTCGACAAGATTCTAGGGAATTTTTTTTTTATAAATATGGAGACATCCACTAAATTTGAGGTATATATTTCTAAACTGGCATATGGGGATAGGTTTTTCCTTTAATTTCTTTCTTTTCATTATTAACCATCCATACTGCCAACATTATGCCTTAGGTTTGAACCTGGCCAGTTGCAACCTTAGCCACTCCTTTTGCATGTCGTAATTGGTTCAGTAGTGCCTAACCTTCATGGGTTCCCTACTTAGCACCCAAATTTCCATTTGGTTCCCATACTATGTTTTCCCGTAGGTCTAGGAGCTCTCCTTTAGCCTCGCCATGACTCAAATATTGAGCCTCATTCTCCTCTCTTCACTTTTATTCTGGCCATATCCCATGGGGGTTCCCAATTTTTTTTATGTTTCTTAATGGTATCCTATACATTTTATGATCGCATCATGCCTCCCACCATTGCACTATTGTTTTCCCATATCCTTCTTACCGCTATGAAGTAGCCTTGACCATCCACCTCTTGCATTATGTGGCATCTACTTTGCATCTACCCGCACAGGGAAAGAACAATTGCTAATAGTGGACCTTATTTTCTAGTACCATTTCCATTCTTCATTACTTAGGTTGGTTCCACGTTCTTGCAACATAGGATCATGTAGTTAAGCCACTCGTTCTCTCCTGACGAGTCTCCTTTAAGCTCTTTTCAGACTCTTTAAACATGAAAAGATTGTCGAGTGAGCTTGTTTTCTTTCACACTCATTAAATGGTTTTAAAGGAAATTTATTCAGTGTAAGTTTAAACCTTTTTTGGACTAGATGGACTACTTACGAAAAAGGAATACTCTAGTCCACCTAGGCTATAAGAGTTCTCCCTTGTATTATTTTATACTTTTTTGGGCTTGGGGGACCAAATTTATGAAAAATAACATAAATATTACTTGCATCATTATTTCATGCTCATTAAACCATGAAGGATATGGATCATACTTGTGTCAATCTTTAATGCTCGTTAAACCATGAAGGAGACAAAAAAAAAAGAGTGGGAGTTTTCACCATTGGTCTATTCTCAAAATGGCAACGTCAGTCAAGTCACACTTGAACATGGAACCTATTTGAATCCTAATCAAACTATTGGGTTTTATCTTTCCTAGGACCCGTCCTAGTAATATGAGTCAAAGATACTCCTCTGGATGGTTACACTTCCAGACATCATGGAGATTGCTTCAATGCCTCTTGCGTTGTTGCACTATATTCGTCCAACTCTTTTATCTTGCTGCCAAGTCACCATTGTGCCATGATATATGTTCAATGGAATTTTAAGCCTGAGTTGGCCATCTTTTGTTTCATTGACTTTCCAAGTCAACAATCCCCATGTCAGTTGTACTTTGTGATACTCTCTCTTCACATAATCTCTTGGTGTATGTTTCATGTTGATTGATTGGGGATACATCAATGATCTCCTTCGAAGGATCTCTTCATATCGACTTCAGCACATTATCTAGGAAAGGGATATAGAAACTAGGTAGTACCTTGGAGCTTGCAGTCATCAGTGGAAGGCCTCCTCACGATTCAAAGTGGGTTTCCTTCATTGACTCCTCATTGATTGATTCTACGAGTGTTTGACATCAGATCCTCTATTCACACTCGCTAGAATGTACTAGGTACCTTGGGGTCCATCTTCATCATTGGTAGTTCCCCTCACATATGATAACGATATACATCAATTATCGGTAATCAAACGGTGTCTACCATGCTCGACATCAACTCATTTATTCGCATGTTGTATATTTGTAACCATCGGGGTCTAGGACGAAAACCTTAGGTTGGGGCCATATCCTTCTTTTACAACATCCCCTCCCAAGTTGCGTTGGAGTATGCCACTTGTATATGAAGACTTCGAGGGCACTCTCTTTAGTGCTCGTTGTCTTCCTGTCATCTATATGTTGTGTCATAGATCCATATTGTATCTTTTGCT
>ML818679.1:0-27615 GCA_009831015.1 Picea engelmannii | reverse complement strand
TGAAAAGAAGACTTTATGGGTCAAAACCAAAACTTAAGTTTTGCAGCTAAAAAGACTCAACAATGAATTGAGGAAACTATCAATAGCCATGCTATCCACCATGAAACCCGACCAAAATGACGGTGCTATTTTGGGAGTTAACAACATGGATCCACTATATATGCTTTCATGGCCATGGTATAACATTTCATTTCATGGATCTGCAGTGTATTTTTTGGCGGTCATGCTCATCATGAGATTGAGTATGTCTACCTAGGGGATTGGTCTATATATACTCATCCTTGGTGTTTGACTACATGTATTCTTTGGTTTCCAAAACCTACTTTTCTCTCTCCTTGCGCTGCCTTATATGGACATTATTGTAATGTATTTCGGCCATCCGCTCCTTTCCCGACCTCACACATTAGGGGGCATTTGTTATAGCCTTAATCTCCACCCTACATGTTAGAAAGGAATACATTAGTGGATAGAATCCTCAATGCAACTTTTTCCTGAGGTTTGACCTTTTCCAGAGCATTTTTGGAGGGCCTTGCGTGACACCCAACATGCAACGAGTGAGGCCCTCATTTGAAACTGTCATTGTTTCATCAAAACCTGCATAAGAGATCTATCTAAAGCAAGTACAAACAAATCTTATCAAGAAAGGAAGATAGATTCAATATGGAAGAATGAGAAAATATATTCACACTACTCCAATGAGTTGATGATTGAGACATAGATGATGATCAATATGATACAATGAATGAGTGGAATACACTCATATATAGGACATAACATTCCATAATAGTAGAATGCATGCATGCATAATAGCATAATAGTGATGATCTAAAATATAAAGTCTGAAATAGAACTAGTCAGTTAACTCCCACTAAACTAGTGTGCCAAAAATACAAATTTCTCTAACACTCCCCCTAAACATCACTATGGAGTAAAACATGAGTCCTGGCTACCAGGCCATATTAGGTAGTCATGTACAATGCAACTAATGAACACTAAATAAAAATGATGAAAGAGGGAAAACCATGTGCGAACAAAACCCCCCCTCAAAATACAATGCATCAAAAGAAGAAAATGGTAACTGCTACGCAACTGTGTTTTTCACTGCAAGAAGGCCCGAAAAGTCTGAAACTTATGCTCACTGAAAGTCTTCATGAAGATGTATAAATATTTATGGATCTGATGAAGTCCTTTAGCAACCTATCTAGCCTTGTACCTCTTGATCCTGTGGACCCATCAACACTTGAAAATATTCCTTTCTGGTGGAAGTGGAACCAGATGCTAAGTATGATTCTTTAGGAGTGAGTCATACTCCTTCTGCATGGCTGATTTCCATAATGGATTTCCCATAGCCTCACTACAGATCTGTGGATCAGAATATTGAACCATATAGCAATGCATGGGCATTGCAGGTTCTGAAACTGAAAGTACATGAGAAGGGTCCTCATGCTAATATTGATTCCTCATCTAATCCAATGGATTCCCTACAAGGATACCAGCTCCATGAAGTGTGAACTGTGCCTTCTTGGGCATCTACTGAAGCTTCATCATTGGCTTCTTATATGGCTGTACTGCCTTCTTATTTTCATTAACAGAATCTGAGTGTATGGAATCAACTTCGATGTTTAAAACTGATGGAAGCACAAGAGTATATGCATTTTACATTAGAGGTGCATGCAAATTACTCTCCTTATGTGTAACTAGAAAAGAGGAGTCATCGTTAGAAAACTTAGTGAATTTATACAACCTTGACTTGTGTTCCACCTCACCAATTGCAATAATGGAATTGTCATGCAAGTCAATTAATGAAACTAAATTTGATGTAAATTCAACATTTTTACCTTTCTAAGTGATATGATAAACTAAGAGCAGATTCATAGAAATCTTTGGAACATGTAAAACATTCTCAAAACTTCCATTATGGAGTTCCACTCTCCCTTCTCTTGCTACTACTAATGGACCATCATCCCCCATGAGAATAAGGCGTCTTGAGCATGGACTCAAAGAAGAGAAAACTTCCTCTTTTGCTGCCATATGATGGGATGCACCAAAAAACTTCTTCTTCCTTCTGCTTCTTGACTCCCTCTAGAATGAATTTTCCAAGGTTTTTCTGCTGAAGTGCCTATGCCATAAGATCAATTTGTTTCTTCATGCATGTGGATTCTTCATGATTCATTTTATTACAGTAAGTGCACTTCTTTCCTTTCTTCTTCTTCTTGGAATCTGAAGAGTCTTTGGAACCTGAAGAATTGTTAAAGGGTTTGGAATATCCTTCCTTCTCATTATGTTTCTCCTTCCTGTTTTGTTTGGATGATACTTTTCCATCATGCATGGTGATTTTATGTGCTTTGGCATCCTTTATTAGGCCCATCTGAATGAGTATTTCCTTCTCATGTGTGAGAGAATCGATGAATTGATCCATGGTAGGAATCTTCCAATTTGTTCTGATGAGATACCTTCCTGAATGGAAAGTGGAAACATAGACAATATATTCTGGTCCTAGCTTGGACAAGATTGTTAGAATAAGTTGGTTCACTTGTTTAGAATTATCAATACCACAAGTTTCTAAGATCGATATAAAATATATAAACTTAGTAAATAAATCATGTATATTATCAAAACTTTTAGGATCCAAAGTATTCAACTCTACCTCAAGCACATGACCTCTCATCTCATCCTGCTTTCCAAACAAAATTTCCAAAGTGGTCTAGATTTCGTTTGGAGTCTGGCATGCAGTAACATGAAACCATACATCAGTTGAAATAAATTCAAGAAGAAGTCTTGTGGCTTCATCCTTTTGGTTCACCCATCTCATCTTCTCAATTGCTGATGTAGGTTTTGTTTTGTCCCCATCATCAAGTTGTATAGTCCTTTCCTTCCGAGTTGGAATTATTCCTTGGGATTCTAATAAAAATAATTGTATGGTGTGAGGATTACCACCAAGTTTGACTATATCATAGGTGTCCTATCCATCTCTCCCACTATTTCCGAGAACCCCTAAAAATTTACTCTCTATCTGCAAGTGAAAAACTAAGAAATCACTACAGAAAGGGAACTTTAAGTGTAAATTCATATCAGCTTCAGGAGATGATCTTCCTACTTACTTTATGAGTAAATGGTAAGGCATCTCTCCAAACAGTTGAAAACCCACTTTCATAATGGGTCAATTCACTTCTTTTATGAGCCATTTCCTCAAAAAGTTAATATTTTGGGAGAAATCACTGCAGAAAGGTACAACCACAGATTCGTATCATTTTCATGAGGCAATCTTCTGGCTTACTTTTTGAGAAAATGGTGAGGAATCTCGCCAAATGGTTGAAAAACCACTTGTATAATGAGTCGATTTACTTCTCTTGAAATTTGTTTCCTCAAAAAGTTAATATTTTTGGAGAAATCACTATCGAAAGATACGACCACATATTTTTCTCATCGAAACTCCGTTTTATTCTTTGGCTTGTCTAGCTTGCTCCAAGTAGTGTAGCTCTGATACCATGTCAATGTTTCATCAAAATATGCACATGAGATCTAGCTAAAGAAAGTACAAACAAATCTTATCAATAAAGGAAGAGAGATTCAATATGGAAGAATGAGAAAATATATTCACACTACTCCAATGAGCTGATGAAGGACCTTTTGTTGGTAACCTGAGAAGGACCCTGGTTTGATCAATTCCGCGCCAACACAAACTACACATGTATTCATCCAGAACTCATTGGAGCCTAGCAAGACCAAGGAGATGTAAGGAGAGGCAAGGAGTAATGAACCAAGAAGAAATGCATCTACATCCAATGTATGTCATATTGATGTAATGTCTTGGTTATAATTAATAGATTATTTTGTTTTCACCTATGAATGTTTGCAATTGAATAGAAAATGTTTAGATATGATTTATATTATTATAGATATGATTGAAATATAATTATATCTAGGGTTTAAACCTAAATAGAAAGGTAGAGAGGATGGGACATATTGGAGAAAAAGGACTTTGAGTTATGCATAGCAAAGGTATGGTTGAAGAATCTCCTGAATTTAATTTAGAAGTATCCTTTTGTGAACATTGTATATATGGAAAGCAAAGTCGGGTGATATTCACATTTGGAGTGACAAGGGTAAAAGGGATTCTAGAATTGGTTCATAGTGATGTGTTTGGACCTATTTCAGTGCCTTCACTCGGTGGATCCCTGTATTATGTCTCCTTCATAGATTATTTTTCCAAGAAAACATGGATATATTTCCTAAGGAAGAAATCATAGGTTTTCAAGAAATTCAAAGAGTTTAAATCTCTTGTTGAAAACCAGACAAATAAGAAGAATAAGGTGTTGAGAACTGAAAATGGTGGTGAATTCTGTGGAAAAGAATTTGAGCAGTTCTGTAAGCAGTGTGGCATAGCATGAAAAAAATACCACACCATATACCCCACAAAAAATAGATTTGTTGAGAGAACAGATAGAATATTGATGGATAAGGCAAGGAACATGCTCAGTGGTGTTGGGATCACACAAGAATTCTGGGCAAAGGCAGTCAACACTGAAAAATATCTAATGAATATGTATCCTTCATCGATGCTAGTCAACATGACTCCACATGAGGTATGATCTGGTAAGAATCCTTCAGTTTCACATCTCAAAGTATTTTCTTTGATGCATTTGTGCATGTTCCCAAGTAAAAGAGGAGTAAGCTAGACAAGAAGGTAGTCAAGTGTATTTTCATTCGATACAAAGAAGGAATGAAAAGATATAAGATTTGGGATACTGCATCAAGAAAAATAGTGTATAGTCGAGATGTGGCCTCCAAATAAGTTGGAAGGAATTCCAAGTCTGAAGTAATCGTTCAAACAAAGAATGATCCAGAGATAGTGTGGTTTGAACTGAGGAATGAAGAAGATGATCCATATGAGTCGACTGAATCAGATGAAGAAGTGGAACAACCAACCCCGATTGTAAGGAAGTCAAAATGAGTAAGAAAACCAGTCAAAAGGTATAGTTTGTCTAAATTATATTCTTCATTTGTGTTAATTTCCATTGATGAAGAGCCCAAGTCGGTCAGGGAGGCAGTCGACTTAGCAGAGGGAAAAATTTGGAAGGACACCATGGTCGAAGAGATGGAATCCTTGCATAAGAATGAGACATGGGATTTAGTTGAATTACCTAATGGAAGAAAGCTTGTTGGTATCATGTGGGTATTCAAGAAGAAGATGAATATTACAGGTCAAGTCGATAAATTTAAAGCTCAACTAGTAGAAAAAGGATATTCCCAAGTCAGAGGAGTCGACTTCGGTGAGATTTTTTCCCCTGTTGCAAAATTAACTTCCATTAGAGTACTAATGTCTATGTTTGCAACATTTGATTTGGAAATATAACAAATGAATGTGAATACAATGTTCCTACAGAGGGATCTGGAAGAATAAATCTACATAAAACAACCTGAAGGATTTGTAGTAAGGGGAAATAAATATTTGGTTTACATATTGAAAATACCCCTTTATGGTCTAAAGAAATCACCAAGGAGGTGGTACCAAAATTTCGACACACACATCCTTAGTTTTGGATTTGTGAGAAGCAAAGTTGATCACTACATATATTCCAAAGAAGAAAATGGGTGTTTCATATATGTAGCATTGTATGCTGACGACATGTTGATGATTGAAAATAGAATGAACACAATAAAGGAGGTAAAGAAGAAGTTATCCTCCAAGTTTGAAATGAAAGATCTCGATGCAATTTTTTTTTATTCTAGGAATGGAGATCAAGAGAGATCGAGCAATAATAAAGATCTAGTTGAACTAAAAGAAGTATATTGAAATAGTTTTGAAACGTTTCAACATGCAAGACTGCAAACCTGTGAAGGTGCCAATTCTTGTAGGAGCAAGACTAAATACTGAACAATGTCTAAAGACACAAGAATAAATAGAGGACATGACATGTGTTCCCTATGCAAGTGTTGTTGGTAGTCTAATGTATGTGATGGTCTACACTCGACCATACATTACCGATACAGTGAGAGTGTTGAGAAGATACATATTGAGACCTTGAAAGGAGAGTTGGATAGTTGCCAAAAGAGTATTCAAGTATTTGTGTGCCACAAAAGATTATGTTATATGATACCAAGTAAAACTCGGAGGTGACAGTGAAGTAAATATACATGTCTTTGTCGATGTCAACTAGGATGGAGATCTAGATCAATGAAGGTCGACCAATGGATATGTGTTCAAGATGTTTAGTGGATAAATCAAGTGGATGCGTAAGAAATAGGTGGTTGTAGCCTTGTTAACAATAGAAGTTGAATGCATGGAAACTACTCATGGAAGCAAAGAAGTAGTATGGAAACAATGGCTATGTTCAAGAATAAGGTTTGAGCAGAGAGCTATGAAGATAAGTTGCGACATTCAAAGCGCAATATTTTTGGAAAAGAACCCATATTATCACTCCAAGACTAAGCATATTTATGTACAATACCATTTTGTGATAGACATGGTAGAAAGCAAAAATTTGTTGTTGGAGAAAGTAGACACGTTGGAAAACATAGTAGAATCATTGACCAAGTCTGGGACTACTATGAAGTTCTCTTGGTGTAGAGAGGAAATGGGAATAGCTACCCTAGGTCCGTGAACAAAAGTTCAGGTACCTCCTGGTTTCAACAAAGAAGACAACAAGTGGGAGAATGTTGGGTTGTCATATTCTTTGCAGTGAAAGTCAAAGGTCAAGGTGGATCAACTAGGAAAAGTCAAAGTTGAAATGATTGACAACAAGTCGAAGAGGCTGACCAACAAGAGGTCCATAGGCAGTCATGTGGCAATTGATTGAAGACCAAATGAAGGTCGACTGGTAGTCAACTGTAACAAAATCCCGATATGCACAAGATTTGCAGTGAATGATCTGTGTAGATCTATAACCATTTTTAACGCCTTTCTTTAGGGTTTTTCCTACTTTAAATCCTATAAATAAGGAATGTTGTAATGTTGTTAAATCTAATCTTTAGATAATTTGTTTAGAGGTTATTGGTCATGTAGATGTAAGCTGAATTGGCTATAGGGTTGTTCTTGTGTAAATAAAGAAGGTATGATGTCAATTGTTTCTTAGGTGTAGACCAAGGTTAGGCATGTATCCTTTTATTCTGAATGAATAAGAAAACAAGAGAGCAAAACACTCAAGGAATGTTGGTTTTCGGGTTTGGTTTTTGAGGGTAAAATATCTATGTATTGTGTGTTTTCTTTGTCATTTACTTTCTCGATTAAATATTTCTTCCTCTCTTCTTCTAGGTTTAGCATGGAAATGTTTCTAATTTCCTCTCATTTATTTATGTATAGGTTAAGAAGTTTTGTAGTGTTCAATACTGTAAGAAGAGATTTAGGAACCTCCCATTTATAGGAGCCCCAAAAAATTCTCCATCCAACTGGGCTAGCTCATATATGTTATTATATTAGGTTGCAACAACCTATAAGGGTACAAGCCACATGTTGTCAAATTTTCCATGCTTCCCTTTATCCTCTCTATGAGCATCCCATTTTAGGACCAGGTCTCTTGTCATGAAATTCCTTTTTTTGGTCCTTTTTATCAAATAATCCCTTCATCTTTTCTTGATGGATATTAGATTTTTTTTTTCACCTGTTCCCTTAACTACTGGACATAAAGCAGTCGATTGATCCTCCTCTGCATGTCATCAGATTATGCCTCCTAATCTTGTAGCAGTTTCATCATAGGGAGGCTGAGTTGAATGGGGAAGATGGCTTTCAAACCATATACCATATGAGAAGTACAAGTTACAATGGATATTTTTATGTTGACTATGTTTGCCTAAACTGCATACTTTAGGTGTGAATCCCATGCCTTTTTGTTTTGTGACAACATTTTTTGATAATATTGATCAAGTTCTTGTTTGATGATTTAGCTAGACCATTTCCTTGTGGGTAATAAACAGTAGAGTGTCCAAGCTCTATATTATAATTTTGATAAAATGAACTAGTTTGGCAGACTTAAAGGCTTGGGAATTATCAATGATAATCTTCCTTGGCCATCCAAATATAGCCAAGATATTCTCCTCAAGGAAATTTATGATGATTGTATCAGTGGTTGCCCTTGTGGGAATATATTCTATGCATTTGGTGAAGTAATAAGTGTCTGTCGAAATCCATTTATGCTGTCCACTTGAATTTGGATTGATTTCACCAATGAAATCTAATCCCCATTGCTGAAAAGGTGTCTCAATTTTGATAGGCCTCAATGGGTCGAGGGGGGGGGGGATAACTTTTGATTCCCTACAAATATCTGGAATTCCACACATGCCCTGACCATATAATTCACATAAAAAAATAATATAATTCCAATAATAACCAACTCTAAGAATTTTGTAGGAAGTGGCTATCCAAGCATGATGGCCACCACATACTCCTTTATGAAATTTAGTGACAATGCCTTCAATTTCCTCTTTGGTGAGACAATTTATAAATATTCCCCCTATATCTTTCCAAAACAATTTTTCTCCCAAGATACAATATTTTATAGCCTTTAGTTTGATAGATATATCCTTGTCTTTGTCCCATGTTGGTGAGTAGATCAAATTTTGCAGATAGAAGATGATGTCCTTATTGTTAGAATATAAGTGGATGTGCTCATTTTACCATTGACAATACCCTTGTCACCCAACCATAGGCCGAAGCCACCCTCCGAGGACGTTAACCTTGATAGAGAATCACTCCGGAAGCAAACCTTAGGCTAGATAGCCAAACAAAGGGTAGCACACCTTTCCCCAAGGATATCTCATCAACAAGAGATGATCAGATAGTCCAAACCCTAGCCAAGAGATAGTCCAAGTGTAACTGCTAGTTGCAACAGCTACAACGACAACTCTCCTCCAAACCTACGCAGAAACTGGGCAACTGCAGTGCGCACAAGTGCTGCTCTACAATTCTGAGACTGCCTGCCAGAATGAGAACTGGCCTCTTGTATTTATACTAATTCTGGATAACTGCTTGGGCTGACTTCTCATTCTGGGTATCTGTCTGTTTAGTATATATTATTATTTCTAGCCGACTTCTTCTCTTGGAGGCTAATAACCTAATATAAATTAACTTCTTGAGCCGACAAGTCTTCTAGGGTTATTAGCCAACTCATTAGGGTTTCTTCTTGCTTCCCGGAGTATTCTATCCTCGTCAGGTTTACACGTGGAGGTAAATACCTCCCACAACTACCATAATATCAACACTCCCTCCTAGCTAGGGAGGTATTACAGGTAATAGTCTTGAGCACAAAAACATACCATTCACTCGGTAGCATCAACATCATGATTAGATCATGAGCACCATCATCATCATCAGTGTCATTAGCTGCATCATCTCTCGAAACCATACTCTATTTGAGTAATCAGACATGATGCTCACTCCACAGAGTGATACAAGAGCCATTCTTCTAATCTAGAAGAGTAAATGCTCTGAACCATTTTCCATTTGGGAAAACTCTGTCCTTTGATTATCCATCTAGTTGATAATCATTTCCAATACTGCTGATAGTTTTCAAGGCAATCAAAACAAAATAGAACACAACTGTGTCTATCCATAGTAGTACATAACTACAATCCAGTGGTACACTACCACACCAAGTAACATACAAGTACTTTATCAACAACGTATAGTCACGAACAATGGAACACATCCACCACAGTAGTATACATCTAGTGTCATACAATCTTCATAACAATCATCTGATATGAACCTCCACATAAACAATGTTATGATATAAACTGAATCATCTGGGACAATCTTTCACTCACATCTATGAGATCTAAAAGAATATATGCCCTCAGAGTAGAACAATGAGTTATCTGGACTATTCTTCTCAAGAAAGGAAGAATAATTGTCTTGTCTTCTGAACCTGGACCATTCCCCACCTTGGGCCATTCTTCCTACACTAATCAAAGTGCACCCTGGAGAGAATGTATAAACCCTAAGGAATGTTGGTCCCTGATTGTTGAGCTTGGACCATTCCCCACCTTGGGCCATTCCTCCTACATTAATCAAAGTGCACCCTGGAGAGAATGTATAAACCCTAAGGAATGGCTTTTCAGACCATTTCCCTTATTAACCACAAGAGGAAAAGACTGTCCTGTATCAACCTCCAAAACAAACCATTCCTCATGTTAACCACAATGAAAAATCGCTGTCCGACGAGGTGGGCCAGACTTCTTGAGTAACCCTCAAGAAGAGAGACTGCCCTAGACCACTCCCCATGTTAATCACAATGGGAAGTAACTATCTATGATACATCAACAATCTGGACCATTTCCCATGTTAACCACAATGGGAAATAGCTGCCCGTCAGAAATCTCAATCCACTTTCTGAACTGGAAAGGAAACTGCTCATCCTGGACCATTTTTCGAACCGAAAAATGACTGTCCATAAATCGATACATATCAGTGCTCCCTCCCAACCTGGGAGTCATCTCTTCCTTTTTCAATAGGAATTCGTCTCCACGAGCTCCAGCTTGAGTACACAAACTCTTTCATCTTGGATAGAAGCTTTACCAAGATGTCTGTTTATCTGCTCATCTATGGAGATATGTATTGGAGAACCACTTTCTCCTTTCTGGACTTCATCATAGATAATGTAATGCTTGATTTCAAATGTACTTCGGTCTGGAACACTGGTTTTCTCTGAAGGCTTCATGTAGCTTTGATCAATAGAGTATATCATTGTTGGAAAACTGGAACATATCCATTTGGAACTTCTTCTCTCATCATGAGATCTGATCTATTGAGTAATCATCTTGATACAATATCTCTGTTACAGAGAATCTTCACCATGCTTTTGCTGTGCATTGGAGGTTCTCCACCAAGTTATCTACTTCCATATGTATACAAGGGTCTCTTTCTGGTATGCCTCAAAGTCTTGAGGTTTCTCTTCATATGTTCTTTGTTTAATTACTCTGGAGAACAGTCTTTGCATTCATCTTGATGTAGCACTCCCACCCATGGATGATATAATGACTCATGTAGAGGTATGTCTGGTTTACCGGAACGAGAAATCATAGTCTTCTCCCTCCATCTGGGAGAACCTCTAGTTCTGGATCTTGCAATGCTTTCATTCATAAGTCTTCCGTACACTATTCTTCATCACAACTTTCAGTTCTGCTTGATTGCTTTCATATTAGGCTGGTAATATTGTGATTCTTGATACAATGACTGGTTGTTCAAGTTTCTCTTCTTTCTTGGAATCTTCATGTTCTTCCTCATGTTTTTATTTAGCTTTTGGGTCCATGGAGTTTCTTATAGATTCCATGCCCTAAGGATTTCACTTATTCCTTTCATCATAGGATCACAGATCTGGATGGACAACCAGGGATACTATACTTTAAGGCTTCTCTTCGAAGAAGACTTCTTTTGAGGTTGAAATGAGCACGTACTGTCTTTCATGGTTAGTACCAAGTATATATACTTCATCATCTTCAATGGATCATAGGATTAGATCCCTCCTAATCTTTTCTTCATGTATGAGTGCATATAATCGGCTCCTTCCGTCTAACATAGTCCACGCTTATGTCTGCATCCTTATTGTCTTCTGCAATATATAATTGGCTCTCTCTGTCTAACAGAGTCCATGCTTCCATCTTGTTGTCGTCATAAGTCTTTCTCCAATTTCCTCTTGATTGCTGGCTTCTTTCTGTCTTTTCTTCTTCCAAGTCTCTTCATGATTTATTCGTCTTATCTTGCAATAGTTTCCACACGATTTGCTTGATGTATTTCATTCTTTCATGTATTATCCAATGATATCAATCCTTATCTTGTTGTTCTTCCATTGGTATAGTTCTTCTTGGAACACATTATCTTCCAAGAGATAGATATACAAGATATGTACAGAGACGATGCACACAAGATATGTACAAGGAATAAGAAGAGTATTGTTACCTTCAAAAGAAGAAGTCTCCTTCATCGTTCTTAGTCTTCTTTGTAGTTTCCTTTTCTTCGACAACTAATGCTTCATGTTTTCTCCTTCCTTTTCTTTAGCTTGGGACAATGATTCTTGTAGTGGCCATACTTTCGACAGTTGACGCATTGTACTTCTAAAATGTATTTCTCTTGATTTGGATTCCTCCTTGAACCAAACTTCCTTTTGTTCCTGAAATTCTTGAATCTTGCTGTGAAGGCTTGATCATCATACTTCTTTTGGGGTTTCTCTTTTGCACTAATCCTTGATTCTTCTTGAGCACAACAAGTCCAAAGTTCTTCAAATGTTGGATACTCCTTCCTTGTGTTCATGCTTGTGGCAAATGCATCCCACGTCTTGGGAAGACCATTGAGTACTATGTTTACCAATTCCTTCTCTGAGATGATCTCTTCAATAGCTTGTATTTGATCTCTTAACTGAGAGATTCTCACAAAATATGATGTTATGCTGTCCTCATCATTCATATTCATGTCACAGAGCTCATTCTTCAGATTCATAACTTGTCCAATGTTTCTGAACGAGAATAGATTTGTTAGGGCATCGTACATCTTCTTCGATGAGTCAAGATGGGATATGTAGGGTATCAAGTGGTATTTTATAGATTCCACTATGATACTCATAGCATTGATGTCACCGTATTTGAACTTCTCTATAGTTGCAATGTTCTGCGGTTCCTTCTCTTTCCCTTCTTCAAACTCTGGTTTCACGATCTTTCCTTTCACGATATCCAACACTTTATTCTTAGCAAGGATGAGATCAATCATTGTCTTCCACACTCTAAATTTAGAAGCTCCATCTAACTTGTTCTCTGACTTCATAGAGTAAGTCATGGCTGCTTTGACTTGGTCAACCCTAGATTTGACCAAAAGCTCAAACTTCACGTCCGAGAGTACCAGGAGATGTGTTAGGCTAGGGCGCACTGATCTATCCCAAGATTAGGTCAATCCCTTAATTTAAGGTGCCTCAACAAGATGATTAGGGTTTCTGCAACTACACCTGCTAGTAACCTTAGCGGTAGTGCTATGGTGACTGCTCCTGTTAGAAACCCTAGCGGTAGTTCTTCAACGAGCTTAATATCCTCATGGCTATGTTTCTTTCTAGTGGTTAGAATGAATGAAGGAGGTGTGGGCCCATAACCTGTTAGAATATAAGTGTATGTGCTCATTTTACCATTGACAATACCCTTGTCACCCAACCATAGGCCGAAGACACCCTCCGAGCACCTTAACCTTGATAGAGAATCACTCCGGAAGTAAAATATAGGCTAGATAGCCAAACAAAGGGTAGCGCACCTTTCCCCAAGGATAGCGCATCAACAAGATCTGATAATATAGTCCAAACCCTAGCCAAGAGATAGTCCAAGCGTAACTGCTAGCTGCAACAACTGCAATGACAACTCTCCTCCAAACCTGCGCAGAAATTGGGCAACTGCAGTGCGCAAAAGTGTTGCTCTGCAATTCTGAGACTGCCTGCCAGAATGATAACTGGCCTCCTGTATTTATACTAATTCTGGCTAACCACCTGGGCCAACTTCTCATTCTGGGTATATGTCTATTCAATATATATTATTATTTCTGGCTGACTTCATCTCTTGGAGGCTAATAATCTAATATAAATTATCTTCTTGAGCCGACAAGTCTTCTAGGGTTATTAGCCAACTCATTAGGGTTTCTTCTTGCTTCCCGGAGTATTCTATCATTGTCAGGTTTACACATGGAGGTAAATACCTCCCGCAACTACCATAATATCAACACTTATACCAATGAAACTGAGAAAAAATAAGATTCACCTTCAAAGATGGTTCTTGTGTTTCATCCATTTCATGTTTTGTTGTTATGGCATATGATGGAAGTACATTCATGCCAAAATATATGCAATTGGCCTCAACCAAGAGTTTGTTTATCCCTTACCCTTTTACTAATTTTGTGGGCTTCATCTCCATGCCATACTCATGAATTTTAGCAATCCACTTGCCTCTTCTTCCCTTATTGTCAGGTTGTATAAGGATGTCCTTTATAGTACTGGTAGGAACATAAGCCAATATATTAGAGTGAAATATATAATCTCTTAATGATTTTAGTGCTTTAACCAAGGAATATGATTTCTTCTCCATGCTATTGTATCTTAATTCAACATCTCTCAGGGCTTTGCTAAAAAAGGCTATGGTATGCTCCTAATCTTCTTCATTTTTTTGCAATAAAACATTAGCTATGGTATGATTTGAGGAAAAAGATAAAATGAGGAATTCCTTATCGTAATTCGAGCTGACCAGGACTAGAGACTCTCCTAATACTTCTTTGATTTTCTGAAAAGACTCCTTAGCTTCAATAGTCCACCTAACTTCATGATCTTTCTTTAACATGTCAATGATGTTCTTCATCATTTCAACGAAATTTGGGATGAATCTTCTGAGAAAGTTGATCTTTCCCATGAAATATTATGCCTCCTTCTTGTTTCTAGGCAAGGAAATTTGTTTTATTTCCTCCACCCTTTTTGAATATATCCTTACTCCTTCCTCTGATACTATGTAGCCCAACATATTTCCTTCTTTCATGGTGAAATGGGACTTCTTGGGATTCAAGGACAAACCAAATTTTCTACATTTTACAAAGGTCTTCCTTAAATGATTGATGCAATCCTCATCTGTCTTTGGGAATATAGTCATGTGATCCAAGTATATGACAATGAATCTATCTATCTCTCCCACAAATGCTTTGTCCATGTCCCTTTGGAAAGTTTCTCATGTATTCATAAAACCAAAAGGAATTTTTTCATACAAGAAAGTCACTCATGGTGTAGTAAATGTTGTCTTCTCTTTATTCTCCATGTTCATTGCCACTTGGTTATATCTTGAGAAGCCATCCATCATGGAGATTCTATTTTCTCCCACTATCTTATGTAGTATGTGATCCATATTAGGCAAAGGGTAGTTTCCCTTCAGTGAGAATATATTCAAATTTCTAAAATATACGTAGAGACTTATTTCTTCACTATTCTTTCTCACTGGAACCAATTTGGCCACCCATTCAAAATATCTAAGAGGAATTATACTCTGGGCATCTAGTAATTTTGTCACTTCTTTCTAAATAGTAGGCAATAGAAGAGGGTTAAATTTCCTTAGTTTCTTCATGAAAGGTTTGGTACTAGACTTGAGGGGTATTATATGATGTATGATGCTAGTTTCATAAGTCTTTAAATCCTCATACTTTCAGGAAAAAACATCCATATATTCCCTGAACAAATGTGAATATTTAGGCTTGTTCTCAACAAATATATATTTGGACAACTTGATATACTTAGGTTATTTTTCTGTCCCTATATTATAGTCCTCAATGTTGTCATCCTTTGAGAGTACAATTGGTTTGATAGGTACATCATTTCTATCAAATAGTTGTTCCATAGGTACCCGCCCCTTTGGAATGAAGTTTTTCTTTAGCTTTGGGACTTTATGTTCAGCCATATAATTGTTGAATTCAGGGATTGTCTTAGTATTTTCCCCAATCATATCTTTAGTCTCTTCTTCATCATCTGAGTCCATATGAGTATTTGCAAATTCATCAATCACTTCCATGAATTTTTTTATTTTCTATTCATCTTCAAAAATTTCCAGTATTTGATATTATCGGGGATAAATGGTTTGTATCTCATATCAATTTCATGTTTAAATTGGGGAATGGTTGGTGGGCTAAAAGTGTTGGCTACTATTGCTAAAGAATCAACTTGTTGATTGAATTATCTGAGAAAAATAGTAATATTAAAATCTTCATAGAAATTATCTATCATATCCCATAACTAACTTTGGTATGACCTCATTCTTGGATTCCTTGTTTGGTATAAGCCTTTGATTTTTTGCACCACTAACTCTGAATATCCAAACACTAATAACTTGGTAATTTGCATTTTTATTGTAGCCTCCAAACCTAAAATCAGGGCCTCATGTTCAACTACATTATTGGTGGCTTCAAAATCCATCTTGTAAGATAAAGGAATTTATTTTTTAGTGGGATATATGAGCACTACACTAGCGCCCACCCCTTGTTTTTAATATTCCCCATCAAAATAAATATTCCATACACCATCTACCTCTATATAAGAGTTCAAAAGAGAATCTCTAGGTGTAGGAGCTTCACTATACTCTTCAATCACTGACAGGATGCAACAAGCTAGGTCTTCATCAACAAGCATAAATGGGGTGGTTCATGGGGTTATTATGATCATTGAACACATAGTCAATTTTTTTCTCCCTGTACAACCTTTTGTTTTCCCACCCAAATACTAGTATTGTGGCGCATATAATATCCATTTGCATAGTACCTCCTAGTTTTCCTACACACTTTTCCATAATTCACAGGCACATCAGCCATTGCTACATCCATCATAATGCTTTTGATAGATAGCTAGGACAACGTGACCACCATGTCTTTGATTAAGCCATCACACTTCACTTTTCTAGAATCAAAGGAATATAGGTCATGATATTTCCTGTCATTTATAATCCCAACTTTTCCATAACTACTTTGGGCATGACGTTACATGAGGCTCCAGAATAAAGCATACAATTGTGCAACATTTTATCATGAATATTTAGGGTCACATAAAAGGGTGCAACAAATTCTTCCTTCTCATCTATGTGAGTTCCAAATACAATGGTAGGGAACTCATATTGAACATTTAAAGTATCAGGAGGGTTTGTGGGGCTCCCTCCATGCATAACCTTCTCAATTTGTTTATGATACGAATGATTCTTGGCCAATTCAACTAAAGGAAAAAGTATTTTAATTTTTAACAATTCATGCTCAGTGTTGAAAGAGGGAACTAATTTATCAATTTATTTGGGTTCCTTTTCCTCTTTCAAAGGTTCTAAAACCTCATCTTCCTTTGCAACATTTGCAACTTCGTTGTCTTTATCTTTGTGATGACTTAGACTGGGATTCCTTGGTTGAGGTTGATTTTCTAGTATAAATGCTTTCTGCCTAGGCTTAAGATCATATTTCTTGTGCATCTCAACCTGTAATGCATCGGAAAAAATCCTATATTGAGCCAAGGAAAGAGCCTCTTGGCTCTGCTCATTTTTTTAGATATGCTTCCTATTATTTAGTGTTTTTTCATAATCATTTTGGGTTAGATGAATATTGTTATTCTTGTTAGCACTCTGTAAATTTGTTTGGCTGATAAAAAAATGACAGAGGTAACTTTTTCAACCAACTTTAGGTTAAATTATGACCCTTCCAACTAGAGAGGGCTCTCTCAAATGTGTAAATACTGAAAATACTCAAAAAGATTTGGCAATAGACACACAGAGGTCAGATTCTGTAATAGGACAAGTTTTTAAAGGGGTCGGTAGGACCAACAAGAGAACATGGCCATTGGGCAATGGGGTCAACTTCTGAAATCATATGAAAATTTGCATGCTATGTATTCCCGAGGGAACAAAGGAAAAATAGGCACTGTGTTCAACCAAATAAGCAATATGAGATGGCAATGGAAAAAGAGGAAAGACCGCTATGACAAGAGGCATCTAACAAAGGTTGAGTCTCTTGGCATAGCTCTAGAAGAAGGAACATAAAGGCTGGCTACTAAAAACAGGGCACCGATAATGGGTGAATTCTGAACCAGAAACCAATAAACATATTACAAGTATAATTAATATAGGAAGGAGCACTAGCAAGATGAATTCCTTCTTTTACTTAAAGATTATTACTAGCAACAAAAACACATTCATGAATATGAAATACAGGAAAACATACTGAACATTAACACCATGATGAATCTTCGCTATCCAAGAAAACCTTCTCTGCTTGTATTAAAATTCATAAGAGATCACAAAGTTTTCCTAATACAAAGGCAGGCCCCTCTCCAGCCATTCGAACCCTTCATTTATATTTTTAACAATATATATATATATATATATATATATATATATATATATACATATATATAGATAAATTAAATATGAGACCCAAAAAATGGATCATCTTCTCCAAGATTCCAAAAATAAACATCGGTTACAGAGAGTGTAAATTATCAAAACCGAACTCCTACTTTCTTGAGAAAGTTACAAATAGAAACCAAAATACCTGGGATCTTTCCACCAAATGCCATTTGTCTACAATATCAAAAAATTCCTTGAAACATAGTCGATTTAGCATGGAATGTAGCTTCATTTTAACTTTTCAATTTCTTCCTTTAATGTGTCAAGCTAGCTAGGCTGATCTTCTTCAACGCTTTTGACCGTTCTAGCTTTAACCTCCTCCTTTCATTGTTTCTTCCCTTTGCTTTTGCCAACTTGTGTGTAGTATCTATCTGCGTATCCATTAATGATCAAATCCCTCAAAATAGGATTCAACCTGGTATCTTCGCTTGATTTTGGCTCATCAACAGATTTTTCGCGAGATTTTGTTGTTAGGAATTTCGCAGCATGCCTTTTTATCTTTTTACTTGATAGCCATGTCATATTATTTGGATTTCCTGGTCTGCTGAAAATCTCTGGATATTTTTCCTTAGATATCTCTAGTTTTCCATGGAACACAAGCCTATCTCCCTTAACTGCATATGAATTGGATGAGTGATTCGATTTGCATGAATCCTGCTCTAAAATAAACCGTCAATTACCCAAAATAAAGTAATTTCACCTGCATTTTGAATAACAGTCACCATCAAGTACTAATCATGGGCTACTGAAGAAAGTACTTACAGGGATAACAACCTCTCATGTTCGACCATTGATTTCCAATGATGAGTATTAAATCAGTTATTTGGCAGTGCTTACTTGTAACTGCGCGGACGAATGATATCTAAACATGTGTCTCAAGATGATTAGACTGGCCGTCAAGTTTCATTTCCACATGTGACCCTTGGATTTGACCCATTTAATGACATTTAACACATGATTTCAGGGGTGTGATGGGGTGGTTTAGAGTTTACCCGTTTTTCCCCCCGAAATGCGTCTGAGGATGCCACGTACCTTTGCGGGAAACCATGGTTGAAATTTCGGGCCCGCTTAGACATTTTGACCTTCGCACTGTTTCCAACCCCGAAATATTTCCTAACCATTGATCTCAGTGGACGATGATCTATACCCTTTCGAGCTCAATTCACCTAACACCTTCTCCAAATTTAACCCCTTTTTCCATTTCTAGCAGTTCCCCAAATTTATCGGACTTCCAAATCAGTTTAGCACCTTGCCAACCCTGAAATCTCAATCTCACACCAAAAATTTAAATGGTGATAACCATTCTCATCCTGGAGCAGATGAATTTTTTTATGTAATCAACATATTCCTCATCCATGACTTCTTCAACAAGCTTGTTATCATTATTGGTTTGCACAGGGGGTTAGATGGGTTGTTCTTCATTTCTTCTTTCCCTTCTCAATAGTTGAGGATTAAAAGGACTCCTAAATTGGTTAGGATTTATTACAACCCCCTTTTGAGGAGTTTTTTTTGCATTTTTATTCATGATCTCAAATCTAGACATCTTGTTTGATAAGTTCCTAATCAATCTAGGCATTTCTTCGATCCTTGCTTCTTGGGAATCTTTATTTGGATTAGAGGTGACAAATTCTTCTCTAATTTTGTTTTTCTACTTGATCCATATTTTGTTTCATTTTTCAAGATGAAATCATGTTTTATTCAATGTATATTGCATCATCTTGCATGACAAGCAAGGTTGGGGACCTCCTTTCCCTCAACACCATGGAAAAATCAACATCAAATGCTCCAGTATATGTAACTTTTGTTGTTGGTTGTGAAGGTTTAATATCTTTGGGGATTTTATTGTAAAGTTTATTGAATCTTTTGTAGAATTCAACAATAGCTTCATTGACTCTATTCATGAGTGAGCCAAATTCTATTAGATAATATACATTATCTTTCTATTCACCCCATTGTCTCATAAATGTGGATTCTAGGGATTGACAGGTACCAATGGAGGAAATATGTATCTCCCTAGACCATTTTTTGATGTATTCCTCCAAATTTTGGATAAATATCCTCATGAAGACATCATCGTGCTCTACAAACAAGTTATCAATGAAGTCTTGGAAAGCACCCATGTTTTATTTAATAGAAAAAGTTTTCTCACCATTATATCTAGGCAGAAGCTTCAAGTAATTCTTAGGGAGATCATGAACATTAGGGGGGGATTTAAAGGGCCATATCTGGTGGCAACCCAAGGATTTAAATATGGTGGGGGTGGAAGTTGAATTCCCCCACATCTTCCTCCACCTACACCAGCCATAATATTTTGTAGGATGAGGTTATTGAATTTAAAATATAGATGGGTAAAAGGTTATTTCAAGAAGGGTCTTGTTGAGAGGGAAAAATTCGCCCTGTAATAGTAAGGGGTTCTCCTCGGTGCACAGTCCCAAATAGAATATACACCATTTTTTTTAGGAGACCCATCAAAAATTTGTCCTGGTTTCCATTTTTGGTCATGAGGGTGAAAATGGATGGCTATGCAATGCAAATATGTAGATGAATACTATGTATGAAAATAAATCTAATCTACTTCTAATGTATCTTGTCCTATACTAGATAGGAGCAAACTATAGTAACCAAATGAGATGTAAATGAAACTAAACTCTGCCAAGAATCCCACATAAACAACTGAAATGAAGGTATAAAGTTAGAAACATGAGCACACATATAGATAATAAGAAAAGTCTAAATTATATTTTTGCATACATTAACAACTCATGAGATCGGGGCTTAAAAATATAAGAAATAATAGAAATATTGTAACATGAAATTGTGTGCATCATATTAGTATATTAGCAAACATTGTTCTTATAGTCCATTCAGTAATCATACACTCTACTTGAATAAGCTCACAGTAAAATTAGCCACACACACAAGTTCTTCTCTCTTTCGAAAACTGGCCCTGAGGGCTTCTCAATATTCATCAACACAATATATGTACTTGAATTAGTTCTTGAGTTTATACAATAATTGAAAATCCCTTTCAAAGTGGGCCTCTTCTTCTATTTATACTATTTTCCCTAACTATTTCATGACTCTTTTTATTCCCCTAAAGAAATTGTTACAAAATTGTTCATCTCCCCTCTTCCCAATGACATGTGTACAAAGAAAAGACAAAATTGGGAGTAGTTCAAAAAAGACAAAATAAAGTACATGTAATAGCAATTTCTAATTTGATATTTTTTTCCTTTTATAGATTCTTTTCCCAAAGGTATAATACCCATGTTTCCAACTTATCATGTAAAGATACGAGTCTATGGTATGCAAGCTCTTCTATGGTGGTTGTGTTCATAGCTATGTTTTCTTCAAGGGTTCACACATATTTTGATAGTGTGGCCATGAATTCTTGAACCATAGTATGGACCTTTGTCGGTTGGATGAGGTATTGTTCTATAAGGTCAGTTACTATGGTGGCTGCCTCAGTGACTCCTCATCTACAAATTATGTTGTCATGTACCTTGTCGACTAGTTCCTCCATTATAATATTTTTTCTAAGCTCCTATAGTTAGGCTAGTCGGCACAACTTGAGTAGTTCTTGTGATGCTTTATGTATGCATGAAACTATTTCTATTGGGCTTGTCATTTCTTTGTATAATTTTTTTCCCGCTTGCTGGCAGTGGTCTAGTGCATAGGCATCCATTCCCCCCCCCTAACTAAGCGACGATAGATTTCAACAGGTGCATCTGTGTTTTCTGTGATCCATGTATCAATGTTGTTCATTCCCTCTTAGATAATATTGAACTATGTGAGCTTGGTTTTCACATTGCTATGCCAGTTTATGATGGTAGTAGCTAAGTCCTGTAACATGTGCATGTGAGCATACATGTCGACAAGGGATTCTTCGAGCTCAGTCTTGACTTTTAATGTTCTTTCCTTGAAACTCCAGAGGTTTCCCTTATTAGGGATATAACCTACCTATCCCTTCACGTAGGTAGAATAATATATTTTCCATCTAATAAAGGTTGATATTAACAAGACCTAGTAATAAGGAAGAACAAGTCAAATGTAAGAAGACTTGATAGAAGCTTCCTCTTATAGAAAGATCTTCATCTAGATTGTTATTTTGGTAGATAGATTTATTATAAATAGGATTCGAGGGCATGACAAGTATTTTTCTTGAGAATTATTGTAATAGAGCATTTCTCTACTGGATCCCCCCCCGAAGAGGTAAGTGAACATTGTTTCCTATCAATAAAGGTATTGTTTTGTAGTTTTGGTTCCTCATATTTTGTTGTTCTGCTATTATTCTCTGCAATATTTTTGTTTACTGGCATTATAATAGATCTGGTACCTAACAAGTGGTATTAAATCACTTTCCTTGGAAGTGATTGTGGGTTAATTTTTTTTAGAGTAGAGACATGTTCCGGTGTCTTAAAATTATAGTGACATCTCATTCAATGCATAAATTCGTGGCCGAGGAAGAATACATGCATGAAATACAAGAGTTTTTTAAGCTCACCTTTGTTGGATACCCTTGTAACCCTTGTTGGTACACCTTTCAGTGGTATCACATCAGACAACACTTGTATACGGGTTGGCATAGGTATCCTGAAACCCTCCATAGATCAACCGATCGGTCGCCTGATTTCTATAGTGCCACTGAGAATAGTACTTGGAAAGATACTCTCTAGTACCTGGGTAATTGGGTAGTATGGATAAGGGTACGATCTAGCCTCCTTAGTTGGTGCCCTGAGATATTGGGTTGATTACTATTGTTCAAACTCACATGTATATCAGAGAGCTATAGCACAGAGAAAAACCTTGTCTGTAGGAACCTTGAAAACCCTAACCTTTTGGATGGAAACAAAACAAAAAATAACTGTTGTCGTGCAACATTTCCTCCTACATTATGGTTGCAAAATTGATACACATTTTTTCATGTTAAGAATTTGGGAATTTCGACACTGCAGTATTATTCAAATCGAAGTACTACTTATCATTTTTTAGCCTTTTTTTTTCTCTATGGTCCCGACCCCCTTATTTGGGACCTACCCCATTGGATTCCCCTTTTCACACTAATCATCGTGATACCCTTCACTTGCAACCCCTTTTTTGTGTGGACCCACCCGCCCCTTTCCCGTGCCCCCATTTCACCATGGTCCACACCCGCAACCAAGACCTTGAATCACACCTCAATGTCTTTTCATCTGATTTCTCCATGACCCAGAAGGAAGTATGGAAAATTAATGTCAATATTGTAAATGTGTTGAACCTAGACATAATAGATCTAGCTAAACAATAATACACACATTTGCAGAGAGAATTGAAGAAGGAAGAAGAAGGAGAGAAAGAATGGAAGAATTCTCATTAACCATATTCCACACTTAAAGAGTGAATAATTTACAACAGATATATGATACATGAGTAAATAATTCACCATAGTGGTGGTCTGGAGTGATCTGGACACACACCAATAGTTACAAGAGTGAACTGCCACCTAGTCTAGTCTCTCAGGCAGTTATGGGAGTGAACTACCACCTAGTTGAGTTAACTAGTTAATTAGTCTTCAGTTAACTGACTGGACAAAGAGTAATGAGGAGTTAACTCAGGAAATCAAGGGTAATGCGCTAGTATGGTGATGATCCCAAGACAATTGCGCATTATCTGGTGATGATCCCAATGTTTCATGGTGACAAAACCAATGCAGCATCTAAACTCAACTCAACTAGTCAAATTGAAGTGTCAACTGAAAGAGAATATTCTCTAGGTGGAATATTCTCCCCTAAAATATAAAATACTGGATAATGACTAATTATGACTAATAAACAAGGAAAAACCTTAGGAAAAATAAATCCTAGGTCTGTGTGAAGTAACCCCAACAAATATTACCACCATCAATTCCAACATGCATTCCACCATAGATGCCAAAATGGAAAACCTGAAATAGGACATGAAGAAGGACCTCTATGCCCACATGGAATGCCATCTTGCAATACAACTTGAATCATTTACTGCCCACCTCTTCATCAAAATGATTATTCCTCGAGACTTACCTCATCTGACCAACCTTTGCACCTCGAAGGTGATACTTCCTCCAATTCCCAGACTTTTCAGTCCCATCAATTTTATCATGATCTACAACTTCCTAAAGTGGATGCGAACAAATTTGATGGCTCAGATCCCATGGGTTGGGTCACCCAAATGGAACACTACTTCTATGTTCATGGCATTGCCGATGAGTTGGAAAAACTCCGTTATGTTGTTCTCCATTTGGATCCTGAACGCTGACAATGGTGACAATGGTGTAAAAAGGCATGCTAAGGGTATGTGTGTTGGACACAATTTGTTGCATATCTTTATGACCACTTTGACACCAACACCCATCATTTAGGTCGTTTGACCAAGTTGAAACAAATTGGTCGAGTGGAAGAGTTTATAGTTACCTTTGAGAAATTGGCTTTCAGAATGGAGGGCATGGCAACTACTTTTTTCAGGGAATGCTTTATTAGTGGCCTCAAGGATGAAATGTGTTCCCATGTCCTCATGGATCTCCCCCATACTTGGTTGGAAGATACAAAATGAGCCAAGGAAGAACAAAAAATTGTCTCATCCCAAACTTGTAAAACACCCTTTATTCCTCACCCTAAACCCACCCTTCATGCCCCTCCTTCCACTCCCCTAAACATCCATATATTGACTCAGGATGAAATAGTTGAACACTAACTTAAGGGTCTTTGTTATAATTGCAATGACAAGTATTTTTGGGGGCACAAGTGTAAGGAAAACAATATTTTTATGGCTATATTTGAGGATGTTTCTAAAGAACAAATAAATGTTTCTCATGTACCCAAGCTACCCCCACCAGATGATCTTAATCAACCCTATGATCCATCAAAAGTTGAACCACTAATTTCTATGAATTCACTCATGAGTTTCTTTGCTCCCTAAACCCTCAAGTTAATTGGCTACATTAAGAACCAAAAAGTCATCATTCTAGTTGACAGTGGCAACACCCATAATTTTATTCATCATTTCATTTCCCAAGAAGTCAATTGCTATATCCGTCCAATTAATAATTTCCAAATCATGATTGCAAATGGGGGTTCCATGAAATGTGGAGTGCGTTATGAAAATGTGTGCCTCCAAATTGGTCAGTACCAACTGAAATATCATGTGTTTTCTATTGACATGGGTGATTATGACATTATACTTGGTGAGAAATGGATATGCACTCTCGACCGTGTCACCATGGATTTCCATAAATTAACCACGAAATTCTAGAAACAGGGCCACCAAAGATCATCAGTTCCCACCGAATGGAAAATATCCTTAGAAAAGGTCATTCTGACATTATTTCCCAACTTCATTCCATTCAAGTGGTTGAGACACCCTCTGTACATACCAACCTCCAATCTATCCTCTCCCACCACCAAGATGTATTTCAACCCCCCCAAGGAATTCCCCCTTCTCGAGGTGTCCATGATCATTCCATTCCTCTAGTTCCAGACAATCTTCCTCCAAATGTTCTCCCTTATCATCATCCCTTCACCCATACGAATGAAATTGAGAAGATTGTTCAATAATTTCTAGAAGTTAGTGTCATTTGTCCCAGTACCAGTCCCTATTCCTCTACTGTAGTCATGGTACTCAAGAAAGAAGGTGTTTGGAACATGTGTCCTACTTTTCGAGCTCTCAATAAACTCACCATAAAATACAAATTTCCCATTCCTGTCATCGATAACCTTTTGGATGAATTAAGTGGTGCACAATATTTTACAAACTTGATCTCTTCTCTAGATACCACTAGATCCGTATGAAAGAAGAAGACATTCCCAAGACTGCATTTAGAACTCATGAGGGTCACCATGAGTTCTTGGTTATGCCATTTGGCCTCCGTAATGATCCCTCTACTTTTCAAAGTCTCATGAATCATGTATTTTGTCCTTTCCTTCGTCATTTTGTCTTGGTTTTCTTTGATGCTATTCTCATCTATAGAAAAAACTTGGAAATCCCATATTTACCATGTGGATCTTGTTCTCTAGCTACTGTCTCAGCAAAAAAATTATTTGAAGCAGTCTAAATATGCTTTTGGAGGCTCTTATTTTGAGTACCTAAGACATATTGTCGGCAAGGATGGTATCAAGGTGGATCCGAAGAAAATCGAAGCTATGCAGGATTGGTCGCACACAAAAACTCTTAAAATTCTATGTGGATTCTTGGGTTTGATGGGATATTGTTGCAAGTTTGTTAAGAATTAAGGGAAAATCACATCTCCCCTCATAGCACTCAAAAAGAATGCTTTTAGTTGGACTCTAGCAGCCGAACATTCCTTCCAAGCTTTGAAAGGGGCTATGTGCACTACTCTAGTTCTGGCTCTCCCTAAATTCAACAATACCTTTGTACTGGAGTGTGATGCCTCGGGGAAGGGAATTAGGGTTGTCCTCATGCAATATGGTTGAAATTTGGATTTCACCAACAAACATTTGTCCGAGTGCCATTTGGGCCAATCCACCTATGAAAATGAAATGTTGGCTATCTTGCACGTTGTGGATCTTTGGAGTACTTATCTCTTAAGGCAATGCTTTCAAATAAAAATTGATCATTAAAGCCTCAAGTATTTCTAGAACAAAGAAGTTCTTCACCGGGGAAACAAAAATGGGTAATCAAGTTGTTTGGATATGATTATGAGATCATCTACAAAAAAGGAAAATAAAATGTGGTGTTCGATGCCCTTTCCATGAAATATGAAGAAGATGGGTCCCTTTTTTCCCTCTCTTTCATTTTCGTAGATTGACTTCAGGAGGTTCGTCGGGAATGGTTGCAAGACCCAAAAATTTCAATATCGATCCAAACTCTACAATAGGATTTGCAAGATTCTCTAGGGTACTTGTGGCACCATGACAAGATTCTTATAAAGGTTTCCTTTATTTAAGCAAACAATCGAACCTTAAATCCACCGTGCTCTTGTGTTTCATGCTTCACCTACCACTAGGCATCCTAGTTTTACCAAAACCTAGGAATGATTCAAATGTTAATTTTTCTAGGATGGTATGAAACATGAAATTCACACCTTTGTGGCTGAATGCAATACCTTTCAACTCAATAAGGGAGAGACAGTCAAAGCTCCAGGAACACTCCAACTGTTGTCGATCCCACCTACTATTTGGACATATATTTCTATGGACTTCATTGTTGACTTACCTAAATCAAGAAATAAGTTTGTCATCATGGTAGTATTGGATTGTCTTTCCAAATATGCTCATTTTCATGCTCTTCAACAACCAGTCATAGCATCCATTGTGGCTGAAATTAGTATGGATAATATCTTCAAACTCCATGACATGCCTCATTCTATTGTTTCTGACCATGATCCAGCTTTTACCAACACTTTCTGGAAAGAATTGTTCCGACTCCACGGAACCCAATTGCATCTTAGTACAACATATCATCCTCAGAATGATGGACAAACTGAAGCAATCAACAAGTGTTTGGAAACCTATTTGAGTTGTTTTGCATCTAACAGACAAAATTGATGGGTTCAATGGTTACCCCTCGTTGAATGGTGGTATAACACTTCTTACCACACTGCTACTCACATGACTCCCTTTGAAGAAGTCTATGGAAAAATTCCACCTTCAGTTGTATCATACATGCCCAGTGTCGCCAAGGTTTATCAGGTGGATCAAACTCTTACAGTCCACATGGCCATCCTCTGTACTCTCGAAGAATTTTTTTTCATGGCTCATAATTGCATGAAACAACAAG
>ML818678.1:59027-71577 GCA_009831015.1 Picea engelmannii | reverse complement strand
TCATACAAGTGTTGGTATGATGGAGGGTCTTGGAATGAACCTACAATGATTTAGTCTTGAATTAAGGTGTCAAAGGACCATTCCTTCCCCAAGACAAAAGATATTACGAAAAAGAAAGGAAACTAAAAGAAACAAGAGTCTAAGGTTCAGGGCCCAGAGAAGGGTGTCAAAGGAATCTTCCCTCCCCTGTACAATAACAAACACACCATGAAAAGACCTGATACTTTTCAAATCTGAAGCAGGGCGTCAAAAGACTCGTCCCTCCCTAGGGTAAAAGCTAGGGTTTCCAGAAAAAAAAACACAAGGGTTTGAAAAAATAAATCTAACTCAGGATTTGGAGTAGGGCGTCAAAAGAATCCTCCCTCCCCAGGACAAGAGATTGGAAAAAATGGAAAAGAAAAAATAAAAACAAGTGGAAAGAACACCTATGCTCAGGACCTGAAGCAGAGTGAGAAAACTTGTTCTCTCCCCAGGACGAGAGATTGACCCTCTGGTTGGTCCGAATCGTTGTCTTGCACCTTGTTAGCCTCCCCGACAACGACACCAAAATGTTGGTGTCTAGGTATGAGCGATTTATTCACCCTTTTCCTACATTAATTTATCAACCCAGGTGCATATCCTTTCAAGGCAACACGCAAGGTATATGCAGGGGAAAGAGTACAATTCGTTCTGGCCAAGGGTTCACGATTAAGATTCAAAGCATTACTGTCATACTAGATTAACTACAACATTCAAAAAGTAATCATAAGAATCACACATTGTAACAAGAAGCATAAACTGATAAATAACACACATAGAAAGACACAACACCTGATCAGAAGAGTGGGCCCAGCTCTCTGATCAGGGTTGCGTTAGTCACAGCGAAGATGAAGACAAAAAAATAGATACTGTTTTATAAATATGAAAAGGGTTATTACAATCTCAATGGGGACATCCCCAATTACAAGAATAAACTGTCTTTTATACATCAAGAGGGAGAACAACCTCTTTCCCCAAAACATGGTAACCATATCCCCAAAAATATACATTAGTTAGAATGGCACCATTACCAAATAGACAATATCAGTGAGATGCCCAAGATGGTTCAAGGATTTGTGACTCCAGCTGCATGGCCTCCTTATGGTTTGGTTGTTGCTGTGAATAGCGGATCTACTGCAGGATGAAGCCTTGGTCCTGTTCTCCAGAAGCTGTGGTCAGACATTCATTTTAGTGCTACGAATAGGAAAAACTCCGCGACTTTATTTCATTAATAAAATATTCCAATAGACAAGGCAGGGGTATTTACCTTACAGGTTTAGCATAGTAAACATAGGTAAATAAGTGAAAAAAGGTCAAAAAGGTAATGGAAATGCAGTAGAAAGATAGCCCGATTTGGTGTCCAATAGAGAGTAACCTTCGTCCTTACTGTTGCTGAGTAAGAAGAAAGAGCCTCTCTCAAAGCATCGTTGTCTAGCTCAAGGGTGGCCAATGGTAAATCCTTCACGAGTGGTTGTTCCCATGGTTGGTTGAAAACATGCACCCCTTTCAGAAGTCGCTTCACAAACTAAGGTTTTTTGATAAGTATATTCATACTCTATGTACTGAAATGGGAATGGTGATTGAATATATTTGTATGTCTATGACTGAGTTCTGTGTTGACTGGTTAAGTTAGAAATATGAATTATCTCTCTATTAACTCATGATTTTAAATGGGTTTATGCTTGACTCAGCTGAGCAGTGAAAGAGTTGTAAGATGTAAGCCTATAATAGTGTTGGAGAAATATTTATTGGAATGTTTACATCCTTTTGGTCTTTAAAATCTACCCTTGCGGGAATTTCAAGTTTAGACCCTGTGGAAGGAGGATGCCTCCTTCATATCTTTCACCCGCATGACCGAGGGCTCATTCCCATGTCCTTAACCCATTTAAAGCTAAAGGAATTAGTGTGTAGCCCACAATATTTTTCAAAGGACCCATGTAACCAAGGTCTGGGAACCCTATGCTAGGACTGAAATAAGTTAAGCTTTCTGGCTTCAAAACTCCGAGAGTGTGGAACTCTAGAGTGCTTCGACACTACCATTTATAAATCGGCCAAAAGAATCTGATAGCTACAGTTACCCACCATGTTAACCAGTGCCTGGAGGTTTCCTTATCCAGGATAGTTAGACTTTCCCACCATTAAACCTTGATCTACTTAGTTATCATGAAATAACGTGAGCCACCAATTTGAGAGTATTCAGGAGCCCCCTTGGTCATTGGATCCATGCCAAGGAAACTTCAACAAAGTCCCACTCCATGAGAACAGGGATGATATATTATAAAACTCCCCGAACGCTGAAGTCACAAGGTAATGAGAGTCGTGGATCTGGAAATCCAGTAGAAGGAACTTTGAGTTGTTAGATCGAACTTAGTGAAGAGGTAGCGCTAAACACTTTGGAGAAGTCCCACTTCGGGAGAATATATGTGGTTTAACGCCAAAACTCTTGAATGTAGGAATCAAAAAGTTAATCTGGGTCATTGGGAGTAGAGGGACATGTTTCCACAGATCAATGGTTATATGGAAGTCTGGTCATCCGAGGATATCGAAGTGCAAACACAAGGGCATGTAAGGTTGCCCGAAACTATGCAAGACGAAGTAAATCCTAGTCATTGGTGTCAGGTGAACATGGCAACAGATCGAGTGTGGTTCGAGGTTTGGCAGTTCGAGATATCTGAGGAGTGTTGTGCTTTGGGTCGAGAGATTTCGTAGGCACAAAGGCTAGAGTAGATCTCGACCGCCCATTATAGCGTGAATCTGGACCATTGATCAAAGTTCTCCGCATGTTCGGAGTTCAGAACTCCGGAAGGAAGTGTGGTTCAAGGAGAGGAAACCTTTGAATGCCAAAGTTACGAAGTAATGGAAGCCGTAGATCCAGGGGTTAAGTGGACACACTGTGTCTGTAATATCAAAGGACTTGGAAAGTAATTAGTCTGGGGTGACGTTGCATGATGATGTCAACTGGGTTGACGTGGACCCACGTTTGACGTCCCACATGTCACCTAGATTCATACGTTTCACAGACCCTATAGGCCCATTAATACATGACACATGTCACCCACTGAAGGGGCCACATGTCATCTCTTCCCTGTCGCATATCACACTTGGCACTCACCACTTGGCCCATTTGGTTAGAGGAGAATGTAGGACCCACCTATGTTTTCCTTCACATCTAGTACAAAACCACTTGTGATAATGGACCCTTCGTGAGTCTGGGACTTTGAGAATCTAGAGGTTTGGAGTGTGGTGTCGAGGATAAGTTGAAAGGCCCAAAGGCCAGAGCCATGTGGAGAGATTTCGGGCTCCTTCGAGAATTTGGGAGTTCGGAACTCCAGGAGACTTGAGATGTTAGAAAGTATGCTCCAAAAGGGCCTAAGGCTGGAGCTACATGGCGGGATTTTGGAAGTTTGAGAATTCAGGACTCCGGAGGACATGCGTGCATAAGAGAAAAGGGACGTTCATCACTGAAGCACCGAACGCTGAACTCCCCTTCAACTTACGTGTCAAATGAATATCAAATCCCGCTGATTGGATTGGATGGAAGATGGACTTCCACTGTGGATGTAGGAGCTTGAGGATGGTATGAGTGATATGGATCCACATGGATGCCACATGGCCCTCAACAAATGAACACCCGAATAACTTTAGAAAGCCATAACTTTCCACCCAGAGATTGGATTTGAGCCTGGTAGTAGTCATTAGAATGCCATGGGTGAGTAGACGAGGATGAAGACCTCGGATAGAGAATTTGATATGTTTAAGGAAGAGAAATTTTGATGCCCCATTCCTTAAAAAGGTATTTAAGGGCTTGGGTGTGTTACAAATTGGTATCAGAGCATGGTTACAACACCTTGCCTACTTGGGCTCATGAGTGAGTTCCTTAAAAATACTATTTAAAGAAATTTTATGGGTGACACCCTATCTTACCCCTTTCCTAAGAGGCTTACTTAAACCTCTATTTAAGAAAGGGATGAAATTTTCTATTGTTGTGTATGTTTGGAAATTATGAACTATGTGATGTTCATATAATAATAGACCATTAACTAACAAAAAATGTTTTATTAGCACTCAAGCAGTCACTAGACCACATGAGAACTACAACATAAAGGATGGTGACACACCATTACTTGGGGAAAATATCCCATAATAGAGAGGAAGAATTTGATGAGAGGAGGGAGGTGGAAACCCCTCCGGATCTGGATGAAACTGTAAGAAGCCTTATGGAATAATTACAGAGCTATAAGGATGACAATGAAAGGTTAATAAAGGAATAGGAAAAGAAATCTAAAATCAATGCAGTCCTACAGTTGCAAATCTTATCAGATATACAAAGGTAGTTGCAACATGGACCAACAACTAGTCATGTGGACAGACATCATACAAACAAGACCCAGAGTCCACATGAGATACAAAAGAATGGCCCTAAAAGTGGACACACAAGGAGGATCACCTCAAAGAAGTCCCAACATGGAGCTAAGAGACACTCGTCGGGATAATCCTTTGGTGAGGAAACTGACAACTCTAAGGAATCCTCTAGTAGCAAAACTAGTTCGCATTCCCAGAGGAAAATTAATAAGAGGAAACATTCCAAGAGTGATGACCCTAAAGAGTTTAAGAAATTCAAACCACCCACCTTCTATGGAGAGATTAAAAAGGGGGAAGAAGAAAAAGTTTGGCTACTCGACTTGAATAAGTACTTCAGATTCCATGACTACTCTGAAAACATAAAGGCTTGGATAGCAATTTTCAACCTCAATGGGAAAGCTTCCATTTGGTGGGAGGACCTTAGGAATGTGAAAGGAATCCATGAGAAGGATTTGTCATGGAAACAATTTGAGAAATACCTCAAGAAGAAGTATCTGTCAGAAAAGTACTTTGATGGGAAGACCAAGGCATTCTATGAACTCAAGCTCGGACAACTCACCATAGATGAATATATCAACAAATATCTTGAGTTGACGAGGTATGTTCCCTACATAAAAGATGAAAAAGTAAAGATGCAATGATTCATTATTGGACTACCTCAGTCCCACCGGGACATAATTGAGTTTGATGAGCCAAAGACTTTAGAGGATACTATTTGAAAGGCAAGGTATTGCTATGAGAAATTCAATAATAAGACAGAACCCCATGAAGACTGAAAGAAGAAAAACAATTTGGGAACCATGGGAAAATCTCTAGGATGAGACTTCCTACTAGAAGTGTGTATCAACAAAAATTTCCATCCCAGAGTGGAAATAAACCATTCGGAGCAGCCCCAAGTAAGACTGATAACGCAAAGAGAGAACCCTTGAAATGTTGGGGTTATGGAGAAGAACATCTTCTAAGGGAATATCCACATAGGAAACAAAACAATAGGAGGGTATACAACGTCCAAGAGGCTACCATATTCAATGATGTGGCTAGTAGCATGCCACAAATTTATGCAACCTTGGATAATAAAGAAGTTGACCAACAAGCTTCAATGGTAGAGATGGAAGGTATGATTTCCAACCATCTTGTTTCCATTTTAATTGACACTGGTTCTAATTTGAGTTATGTTTCCCCTCAAACTATTGACAAATGTAAATTGCAACAAGTTAAACATGTTAAATCATGGCTGGTACATCTAGCCACTGGAACCAAAAGAAAATTAACAGAGGTCATACCAACATGCCAATTCGTTATGAGTGGATTTCCCACCCAAGTGAACCTAAACATACTTCCTTTAGGATATTATCACCTGTTGATCCACATGGACTGGTTGGCTTCCCATAAAACCAAGTTGGACTATTACATTAAAACTTTGGAGTGTGAAAGTGAAGAAGGGAGAAAGGTAACCCTACAAGGGATCCAAAATCCTGTCTCAATGAGACAAATATCATCACTTCAAGTGAATATGTATTGCAAAAAATGATGTCCTTTGTATGAAATACAAGTGTTGGACTCTATTGAGGATAAAAAACCAAGTCTAGGGGACCATCCCATATTGAAAGAGTATAAATATTTGTTCCCAGAAGAGGTACCAGGTATACCTCTAAGAAGAGACATTGACTTTTCAATAGAAATTTCACTAGGAGTGGTGCCAGTGTCTAGAACACCCTATAGAATAAGTACACAAGAGCTAGTTGAGATAAAACTAAAACGAAAGGAAATGATGGACAAAGGCTACATTCGGCCTAGTGTTTCTCCATGGGGAGCACCAACCCTATTTGTGAAAAAGAAGGATGGAACACTTAGGTTGTGCATAGACTGTAGGCAACTCAATAATCTGACCATAAAGAATAAGTATCCCTTGCCAAGGATTGATTACTTGTTTAACCAATTAAGGCGTGTTACAATTTTCTCCAAGATTTAATTGAGGTCGAGATACCATCAGTTCCAAATTAAGGATGAAGACATCCACAAAACAACCTTTAGGACAAAGTATGGTCACTATGAATTTGTGGTGCTGCCATTCGAGCTAACCAATGCACCAACGACTTTTATGTGTTTAATGAATAATGTACTTAGTAAGTTCTTAGACATATTTGTATTGGTTTTCATTGATCATATTATAATCTATTCTAAGAATAGGAAAGATAGTGAAGAACATATTAAGTTAGTACTTCAAGTACTAAGAGAACATCATCTCTATGCTAAGTTTGGTAAGTGTGACTTTTTCCAGAAACAAGTCCATTACTTAGGCCATGTTATTTCTTAAGAAGGGGTGGCAGTTGATCTTGACAATATTAAAGCCATCATGGATTGGTATACCCCAAAGGATGCATCTAATATTAGATCCTTTATGGGCATAGCAGGATACTATAAGAGGTTCATAGAAGGATTTTCCAAGATTGGTTGCCCAATCACTTCCCTTCAGAAAAAGGGAGTTAAACTTATTTGGACATCAGAATGTGAAGAGAGATTCCAAGAGTTGAAATACCTTCTAACCAATGCACCTATGTTGAAGATTGCAGACCCAAACAAGGACTTCCTTGTGTTTACAGATGTCTGCAAGGAAGGACTTAGAGGACTCCTTATGCAAGAAGAACATGTAATTTTCTATGAATCCAGGAAATTGAATGAGCATGAAATCAATTATGTGACCCATGATCTAGAATTGGATGCCATAGTTCATGCTTTAAAAATGTGGAGGCATTACCTCCTAGGTAGAATATTTGTGCTTATGATATACCATTTTCGGTTGAGGTACCTGCTTGATCAACCAAAACTTAATGCTAGACAAGCTAGATGGATTGCTCTCCTTGGTGAGTTTTATTTTGAAATCAAACATATTAAAGGAAAATAAAATAGGGTGGTTGATTCCCTTAGAAGAAGTGTGAAAATGATTCACCTAGTAGCGGTAAGCACCTGTGAAATGGAAGTCAGGGAGAGAGTCAAGAGTGCACAAGAAACCGATGCATTCTTCGAGACTATAAAACCGTACTTAGAACAAGATCCCACAGTGTTGAAGTATGAAGGTTATCAAATTTTGAATGATGGCCTACTAACTTACAAAGGTAGGATGTATATCCCTAATTGTGACAACTTGAAGAGGTTCATGATGGATGAACTACACAAACAACCATATGTTGGGCAACCCGATTATCAAAAAATGATTACAGCCACTAGGAAACTGTTTTATTTGCTAGGACTGAAGAAGGACGCAGTTGATTACTTGGATAAATGTCTAGAATGTCAATAGGTTAAGGAACAACACTGGCATCCAACAGGGTTGTTGCATCCCCTACCAATTCCATAATGGAACTGGGAAACCATATCCATGGATTTCATCACTAGATTACCAAAATTGGCCAAGCAGAATGATGTCATCATGGTAGTGGTGGAAAAATTGAACAAGTTTTCTCACTTCATTCCCATCAATTCAACTTGCAAGGAAATAAATATTTCCATTATTTCCATGAAATAAATATTTAGGCTGCATGACATGCCTAAAGAGATCATATCTGACAGAGATACGAAATTTACTTCGAGCTTTTGAAAATATTTAATGGTTGGTTTTGAGACTAAATTGTTGTTTAGCACAACCTATCACCATCAAACTGATGGACAGATAGAGAGGGTAAACCAAGTATTATAGGACATGTAAAGGATGCATGTAATTCTCATCCTAATAATTGGGAAGACTACCTACCACTGGTAGAGTTTTCCTACAATAATGGTTAGCAAGAGTTATTGAAGATGAACCCTTTTGAAGCCCTCTATGGTAGACATTGAAAGATTCCAATTAGATGGAATAATCCAGTAGATAGAATTACGATCGGACTAGACATGTTGAAAGAAATGGAACAACAAGTAATTAAAATAAAGAAAAATATGAAAATAGCTTAGGATAGATAGAAAAGCTACGTAGACAGAAAGATGACTCCCAGAGAGTTCAAAATAGGGGATCACATGTATCTTTGAGTTAGATCTGGGAAGAGCAACTTGAGAATGGGATCTTGTGCCAAGATGGCACTTTGGTATTGTGGAACCTTTGAAACTTTGGATAGAGTGGGACATGTAGCCTATATGATAGCACTCCCTCCCATAGTGAAGGAACACGTTGTTTTCCATGTTTCATTATTAAAGAAATATGTACATGATTCTAATCATATAATTGATTGGTTTGTGATTCAGGTGGAACCAGAGGTATAATTCCTACCATAACCTCAATGCATAATAGAAAGGAAGGAGACCCCACTCAGGAACAAAACCATTGCACAGGTCAAGATGCAGTGGAAACGCTTTGGCCCATATGAGGCTACATGGGAAATGGAGGATACCATGAAATAGGCATATACATTTTTTTTTTACTTCTGTACATACAGAGCACATCGGTAGATAGAAAATCGATGACGATGTTCATTTAAGGGGGAGGGGATATTAATACCCATGTTTCCCCCAGTTTGTAAATATAACTATAACTAGCCAAGAGACTATGGTAGACTAGATATGTCTGAATGTTTGATTTGATGAACCTTTGTATAAAAGGTCAATGTATGCATTTTCTATTATTAATAGAAAATGGATAAGTGTTTCATAATTGCTGAAAGGGGGGGGGGGTTTCCAAGATAGACCATCGATGCTATGAGAGATATGGTGAGGGGAACCATAAATGGTTGATATGAACCCCACCAAACCAGTACCTTACTGAATTTAATGACTCAGAACATTCCTCTGTCCCAGATATGAATTACCAGTTAGAGTGGTAGTTGGAAGAGTCCTCCTCAAGATTTAATGAGGAGATGGGGCATAGTATCCATCTATAAGTCTTCCAGACCTGACCTTGATCTAGGGATTCAGACCCATGAAACCTTGCTGAGAAAGTAAATAAATTTGTAATTTGTGGGCAAATGCGAGCATAGCAAGCAGATCTGTGAAGAGTGTAACGTCCCCAACCATCAACCCCACTGTCGGGCAATGCTACTATGCGGAATAAAACTTATATAGTATGAATTTAAATGAAGTTAAATGACTTCACAGAGTAAGAATATAATTACTTCTTAACATACATAATTAATGGAATTAACAGTAAATATCTTTGCAACGGAATACATGATAATATTACAAGTATCACAGAACATGCATTTTAAGTAAGTATAGAATTAAAACACATAATCATACTTATCTTTGAAACTGTAATACACCACCAACTGCGTGCATACATTCCATGAACCTCCCAGCCTTAGACTATGTTGCTCATCACTCTCAGTAGTAGGTCACCCCTGAGCTGGGACTAAGCTCCATCGGGCAAGGGAATCCTGGGCTAGGAAAGATCAATGAAAGACACAGAGTTTATGAGGAAGGATTCTCTCCCAGAAGCCACTTATGCCCACTTCTCATAGAGTCTCAGTCCCCACATGCCTGTCCCACCCCAGGAGTATACACCTTCACTTTCACCAAGACAGTCCTTCGGTTGCTAAACCTCCCTTGCCTTGGGCTTCAGCAAGAGACCAGACTAGAATTCTCCAAGCTTTGTGGTAGCTATAGGACTCCTTCTAGGAGTTCTCACTTCCTCCATGCACTCTCTCACCTAGAGAGAGTTTCTCACAGGCCTGATAACCTGCTTCTTCAACCATAACCACCTCTCTCACCAAGAGAGAGTGTTGCACACAGGCCTGACAACTTGCTTCTTCAGCTCTGTTCCAGCACAACGAGGACAACAAGTTTCAACAAGGAATGGATTATGGTAGCCAATCACACTCAACTAAGGGACTGCATGGCCATAAAAGCCCACAATTATAACACACACGACATAGACAATTTCTCAGGTTTCAAAAAATATGTGGGTCGACTTCAGAGGTGCGTGGCTATGCTGAGGTCTAGTGTAGAGACAAAACGATTCTCGGGAAGGATTCCAGTGGACTCAGATGACGTATTTTGGGTCTCAAGTGCATGTGTGAACATTTCAAAGGACGAATACAGAGGCCACATAATTCATAGGAATACACCAGTTGACTTGCGGTTCTGGTTTTCAGGATTGCATGACAGGAAAATTTAGCAAAGGTTGTTCACAGACTCCAACATTTCAGATAGTTGACGAAAGTATGGAGGATGAAACCCCATCCTGGCTCAATTATTTGGTTAAATTGCATGTGACTGGGCTGACACATGTCACCCATGAAGCTACATGCACTTCATCAAGTATGCATTCCTTTTTGCACACGTTGGGGCTACATGCGTTGCCTCTCCCAGGACTTAGGATAAAAACATACCTTTCACACCACTTTGGAATAATAATAAATTATTATTCCTAAGGACTTAAGCCCTCAAGCTTAGCTCCTCTTCCTACCTCCCAACCCCTTCTCCCTTACCCATACTGTGGAAGCTTAGTCCCCCATCACTCTTTCTTCATGGTCGGTCGACACACAACGATGTTTATATATTATATTAATGATCTGCATAATTACATATACAAAATTAGGCTCCTAGCCTTAACACTTAGGCTCTCCAGCCTAATAAACACATAATCCCACCAGCTTATCAATACTCGACTCACGAGCCTACAAAACATGATTACAATTCATAATATAACCGGGGCACTACCGAGGGATATTACAATCCCCTCCCCTTATTTTTGCACTATCCTCTGTGAAACTCTTTACGCAACATCAACAAGCTTTTCAAAATATTCAAAAATATGTGGGTATTATTCCCGCATAGCATCCTCATGCTCCCATGTCACATCCTTAGGACTGTACCAGGTCCACTGGACCTTTACAATCCATATGGCTCGATTCCGGAGCTATTTTCTTTTCCAATCCAATTTTTGCACATGATGCACTTGCAAGACACCTTCTTGCTCCACCTAAATCACATTCCAATCAATTACATGATTAGCATCAGGTATATATTTCTTAAGAAATGAAACATGAAACACATTATGTATAGTCATGGATGCATGTAATGCAAGCATATATGCAACTGGCCCAATCTTTTCTAGGGTTTCAAATGGCCCACAATATCTAGTTTCCAACTTGGCACAGTTTCCCAGCTTCATGGAACTTCTATTAGCTTTTACTTTCAGGAAAACATGGTCACCCACTTTAAACTCTTAGTGGGTTCTGTTTCTATCAGCATAAATTTTCTGCCTGTCTTGGGAAGCTTTCAAGTTCTGCTTAATTTTCAACATCTATTCTTCCATTTCCTTGAGAAACTCTGGCCCAACTACTGCCCTATCAACTAGATTATCCCATCTCACTGGAGTATTTCACTTTCTACCATAAAGTGCTTCAAATGGGATCATCTTCAATGATGCTTGATACCCATTGTTGTAGGCGAATTCTACCAATTAGTGTAGGTAGTCTTCCCATTTAGATAGTTTGTCCATCACATACATCCTTAGTATGTCTTTTATCACTCAATTCACCTTCTTTGTCTACCCATCAGACTTAGGATGATAAGTTGTACTGAAATTCAGATTGATTCTAAATCCCTTGAATGACCCTTTCCAGAAATTTGAGGTAAATTTTGGGTCTCTGTCAGACACAATTGTATTGGGAATTCCATGCAATCGTGCCACTTACTTCATAAAAATATCAGCAACATCTGCTGCCTTCTGAGTAGTCTTTAATGGAATTAAATGGATAGCTTTCGTAATATTTTCCACTACCACCATGATTGAATCATGCTGCTTGCTGGTTCTGGGTAATCCTGTGATGAAATCCATTGTCACTACCTCCCATTTCCACTCAGGAATGGGTAAAGGCTACAACAATCCTATTGGCTACCTGTGTTCATCTTTAACCTTTTGGCACTCCATACATCTGGCGATGTATTCTAAAATCTCTTTCTTCATACCTGGCCAAAAGTAATGGATCTTGACTACTGCCACAATTTTCTGATATCCAGGGTGTCCAACATAAGGAACATTATGCATTTCATGCAAAATCATAAGTTTCAAGTCCTGGACATCATGTATATAAATTTTGTTCTTGTACATAAGTGTTCTGTTAGTTTCCAATTTGTAATTATCCACTTTTTGTGGCATCTTACCTTGTTGTAGCTTTGCTACCAAATCCCTGTACTGCAAATCTATATTTGCACCCTCCAAAATTCTTGTTTTAATATC
>ML818678.1:42318-58286 GCA_009831015.1 Picea engelmannii | reverse complement strand
CTCTGACTTGGAATACACTAGAATTTCATTCAGGAAGACTATGATGAACTTGTCTAGATAGTCCCTGAATACACCATTCATCAGGCACATAAAAACAACAGGTGCGTTTGACAGCCCAAACGACACCACTGTGAACTTGTAATGACCATACCTTGTTCTAAAGACGGTCTTGTTGATGTATTCATCCTTTATCCTTACCTAGTGATATCCTGACCGAAAGTCTATCTTTGAAAATATCTTCACATCCTTCAACTGATCGAAGAGGTCATCAATTCTCGACAGAGGATATTTGTTCTTTACAGTTACTTTGTTCAACTGTCTAAAATCGATACACAATCTCAGTGTCCCATCCTTTTTCTTCATGAATAGGACCAAGTCACCCCAAGGTGACACACTTGGGAATATATAACCCTTCTTCAGAAGCTCTTCAAGCTATAGTTGCAGTTCTTTAAGCTCCGACGTACTCATTCTGTAAGGAGATTTCGACATTGGAGCTGCTCTAGGCATCAAGTTTATAGAGAATTCAATATCTCTTTTCGGAGGTATTCTGGGTACCTCCTGAAATACATCTTCAAACTCCTTTAGTACCGCATGATCTCCAATATTTGAGATCTCATCCTTAGATGCTTCCTCCACATGGGCTGCAAATAATTGACAACCTTTTCTATAGCACTTCTTCAACTGCATTGATGAGATTTATCTGATAGCAATAGTTATGGTAATTCCTTCAACTATTCTTTGATTCTCTTCCTCATCCACACAAGCGAATTCCTTATTATGACAGTCTAATATGGCATGGTGTTGGTCCAACCAATCCATACCAATTAGACATTCATAAGAACCTAAAGGAAGAACATTCAATTCAACCTTTGTGCTCAGTCCATTCATGTCCACAGGACAAGACTTAACCAACTCAGTGACCTTCCTCTTGGTTCCTGTAGCTAGCTGCACTAACCAAGACTTTTCATGTTTTCTTTTTGACAAATGAAAACTTTCCACCACTCTAGGATCTATATAACTATGGCTAGCCCCTGGATAATTTAAAATAGTAAATGGTTGGTTGTTAATCATACCTTCCACTTCAATCATGTGCTACTGATATTCATATTGCTTGTTGTCTAGGGATGCATAGATCCTTGGCATTCTACTGCCCATGTCCTCCACTATTTCAACTTGTTGTACATTGTGGACAACACTCACTTTATCATTTCTGTGGGGGCAATATATGTACCTATGGTTTTCTTTGCAACCCCAACATTCCATAGGTGGTGGTCTTGGCATTTACCCACCTACTTCAACCTTCATTGGCTCTCTAAAAGCTGGTTGTCCTTGAGGACTGTTTCTAAAAAAGGGTGGCTTGGTTCCCTTCTTCCTCCGATCCATCTTGAATCTCTTCTTGTCTTCCCAACCCTTCTAGAAAGTAGGATTCCCTCTTTGCTTCTCATATAAGTATTTCTCTCTTCTTATCATTTCTTCCATAGTTTTTGGGTCATCATACTGGATCATGAGAGGAATAATTTTGCAGTTGGAAATATTTCCTCATTCCAAGCAACCATGTCTCGACATCTTCCTCCTTCTTATGTTCTCAATCAAATGTTGGAGGCTTAATATTGTTTATTTCACCCTTCATTTCATCCACTCCAGATCTCCTGTTCTTTCTGGTATGAGATGGGCTTGAAATACTGTGTGCCCTCCTCTTGGAGTGACCTTGGGAGTGATGATGGTTTTTACTAACACTCCTTGATATTCTTACCTCAAAAGTCGGGCGACTCCTGGTTTTGCTCAAGTCTCTCTCCTGGTCCAACTTATTTTCTATTCTCTCCAGACTCTTCATCAACTTTAATTTGAATTCACCTTGTTTATCCTGATCTTTCCTGATCTTTCTGCTATCTTTTCGGTGAGTTTGGGCATATTTATGCAATTTTTCAATGATCTTCATCATATGCCCTTCCTTATCTATCTCTTTTCCATGCCCATTGAAGTTCGACCCTTCAACTCCCAAATGAACATCCATCCCTTTAACTTCGTTCTCTGAACTGGAAGCATTATGTGTCCCTTCCATTTCTTTTTCACTCAGTGGCAATTCTACTTGGTTCTGGCACTCACTAAACTTCTACAAACACAATCTGCAGACAACCGGAATTTGTCAGGCCATTCTTCATTAACAAATCCCACAACATTCATAAAAAAATATGAATTAAGAAAACATCCATATTTAATGAAATTTCCGAGCTCTTCTCGTCTCTGTAAAAATCCTTCAGGCTCTAGCCCCTTCTCTCTTAATCCCCAACCCACGTGATCAAGGGTCGTGACCACTCACTTAATAAAAAGGGCGCTTCGCGACTTCACATTTAGGGAGGTTTCAAAGAAATTCACAACAACTTTCTGAATTTCAGACTAATGAACTTGTGATGTAGGGAGGATCAACTGTCCACGTCTACCCAACATCCAACAACTGACACTCATTGTCGAACCTCAGGCGTTCGATTTCCGGTACTTCAGGACTTCAAAATATTTCACATCTCCAAACCCTGAACACTTCCACGTCACCTTAGGTGACGTCATTACCTTACTTCAATTAACATTTTCCCAATTGCGGGGGCATGCAACAGTGGTTTTGGAGTAACCCTATGTTCATTCTGCAATTCTCCTAATGTTGACACGTAACCCCTCAGTGAAACCACGGTTTGTATTGTAGGACTACCTTGGATAATTATCTTTCATGCAACTTGGGCCCCCGCAATGTCTCCTAGCCGTTGATCTTGATGTATCATGATCAAAGACGATGTGGGTCCTCTGACCCTTAACTACGTTACATAAACTCAGGCCCCAGTAACCCTACTCACATAGGATGCCACATGGCATAATACTAGCGACGTCATCCGACCCCACCACGTCTACTCTTTCGCTTCAGAACTTCAGACTTCAGGATTTTGTGCAACGACACATCCCACTTCTACCAACATCCGAACTCCTGAAAGGATTCTAGGATAACCCTCCTGTACCTTCTGTTATCACCCTATAATTTCCCAGGCTTAGGAGGAAATCGGCAGGGGTAACCACAAAACCACTTGGAGTATGGGATCTAGCCCTCCCTGACTCAGAGAGGGATATCTCTTTATGATTTAGATTTTTTTTAATAGATATTAGGCTATATAATGGGTTTAGTGTTTTAATTTTTGAATTGGTTTGGTTGAGACATAAAAGAGGGCCATTTGGAAAAATGGAGTCAAAGGTTAAAGATGATTTGATGAATAAATAACAGAGACATATGTAACCAGGCAAGCCAGTCACATCGGCGGATCCTTATAATTTATGAGATGGAGAGAGGAAAATATCAAGGGTCATTTCAAATTCAAAGAAGATCTTATCTGAATTCCGCATTCAATCTTCATAAGAAAACATAAACATTGTCTTAAGCCAGATCAAGGTGTCGAAGACAAATCTTGAGCATACTCTTCTTATAAGCAATGAGAAAAGAAAAAAAAATATGAGAAACAAGAGAATGAAAATTTACATCAAGAAAAATTCACCACAGAAACATGACACAAGAATTTGGAAATAAAATGCCTTTGTATTCATCCATTATAGTCGCTCACAACTTTTGAGCATTTTTACAGTAGGTGATGACATTTCCATGCCATCTTTCCATTCAAGTCCCTCCAAGTTGAACCCATCAACATTTAAATTACAAACAATTATAGAAAATATTTTCCCCAGGATCAAGAGGTCGTATTCAACCACCTCGGCCAAAAATAGGAATAACAATCCCTAAAAATCTTGAACTGTCCGACATGAAAAACGGGTTGAATTTATGCAAAAAAGGGGTCCACTCAGACATCTGTTTCTCCTCAATGGTGACACCTGTGCAAAAAAGTTAGGATTTTATTGTATATGAGCATGTTATGGATAAAAAACTCCTCTGGTTCTCCAATTTTGTCTTCAACTCATCGAAACAACTCCCACAAAATCAGGACTGAAACAAAAAAACCGAAAATCTGAAAAATGAGGCTGAAAGATGGCTTCGATTCTCGCAACTGGTGGCACCTGTGAAAAATATGAAAGTGGTTTTTGTTATTCAGCCCATTTTGAACAAAACCCTCTCTTAGTTTTTAAAAATATGTTTCCATTTACCCAGAATCCGCTTTGGAAGTTGACGTGTTGAACAGGCAAAAAACGGTTTAAACATTTCGGGAGGGCGGTTTTGGAGGGGAAGGTGGTTTTGGTTGGACCCCCCTTGAGGTGGTAAGTAGTATTGGGAGGGGGGCGTCCGAGTTCACCAGGAGGTGACACCTATCCCTCCCAATGCCACCATCTTGGACACCCCTTGAGTTGATGGGATGTGAGAGGGGGGGTGGGGTGGGGCGAGTTGTACGGGGATGCATTAGAGTGTTTAGACTTAGGATATGTGCTTTATTTTATTTTATTTTTTGTTTTGTTTTTAATTTTTGTTTTTTAATTCATTTATTTATGTTATATTCCTATTTTCATTTTTTTTCTTTTTGTTTAATGTTTGTTTTTGCTTTAATTTGTTTTTATTTAATTTTTATATGTTTCATTTTTTTAATATATTTTTATTTAATGTTTAATTAATAAAACACTAACCTAATTACTAACAAACTAACTTAATTATTAATCATTAATTAATTAATTTATTATTAACAAGACTAGCCTAGCTTATTAGTCTAATTACACTAACTTTATTAACCTATTTACTAACTACTAACATTATTAATTAATCTAATCCTTTATTTATTATTGATTACCTTATTAAACTAACCAATATTTTATTATCCTAAGTTTGTTTATGCAGGGATGAGTGGCGGGCGAGATGTAGTCAACGAGAAAAATGGGCAAGGGAGTGAGGGCACAGAGGGGGATGAAGGATGCAGTAGGGTGATGAAGGATCGGGTGAAACAGATGGAGGGGAAAATGGAATAAATCGTGCCAGATGTCTTCATCACGGGAGAAATTCCAAATCAACAGCTGAAGAATTGAGTTACCCATGATTATAGGACCCCAACATAAGCTCCACCTAGGGATGGCATCTCTCTCAAGAGGTGTCAAGAACAACTGAACTCTGAACATGCAGACTGATGCTTTATTCATTGGGCTGATCCCAAAATCTTATTCTGCAACATGTGCCTATTTTGATCTTTCAACTTAAACCAAATAAAAAATGAACACTGCTAAAAAAGAGATACTCAGAATGCTGAGCTTATTCACACTCTCCTATCCTAATCTACTGCAATAAATGCTCAATTAGGTAATGGAAAAATGCCAATGAGTCCAATCCAACAGTCGATCCAATAACTTTGTTTTTTCACTGTTTTTAATAAGCATCAGAACAAGAGCTTGCATAAGCATCATGAATTGCTTTCCGTCCTGATCTTCCTAACAAGGAGCTTGATAAACATGAAAGATAACATAAATAATGGGAATTCATTGTGGCTCTGTGATGAACAATTTCTCCATATAAATAGCCACTGGATCAATATAGACTTGACCTATTACTGGATATTCAAATTTAACCAACTCAACTTCATGATTTGATGTTGTAGTTATGATTTTTTCATCCTCATGCACTTCCTGACATGGATGCAACTTTTCTGATGGGTTCTAAAATGATGCTTCTGCTGAACGCACCCCTGTAGATGACTTTCTGATCATATCCATATCATAACAATTTTTGAAATCATTGGGGGTAAATGAAAACTAACTTTGAAAACACAATCTATCCAACATATTAGCTATAAGGTCATAAAATATTTTAGATGATTGTGGAATTTTTTCTGCTGGCATTTCATGGCTTACAATGTGATCCTCAACCAAAATATGACCAAGATTCCCTTTCAAAGTCTGAAATGAACTGAAACATAAGGGTAGGGAATTAAAATGGACCAGCTCATTACATGTCCCGGGCTTTGTGTTTTCATCTGAATTTTGTCCTGCACAAAGACTCAAGGGCTGCACTTCTGAATTTGCAACAACTTCTATATCACCCATGTTCTCCTCACCTGGATCGTTAAAACATTCCTCATTCTTACTATGTACAATCTTCTTGTAATGTTTTCTCAGGAGTGAGGCAAAACATAGGGGCAGGCAGTTTGCATTTTATTGCAAATTTTTTGCACTTTCTTCCTTCAAAATTTGAAATGAATTATAATCTAATGGTATAAAGTTACATTTCGGTGTTTCAAATTCTGCTTCAGGCTCTGAATTTTCCCCTAAACTTTGAAAATAAGATAAACTTGGAGATTGTAATCCTGGATCTGAAATAGCCTCTTTCTCAACACTAACATCCTTCACTATCCCATCAAAATATTTACCTTCTTTGATATTTAACACTTGTTCATAATTTTCCTTCAAAATTTTAAAAGAAGAGAAGAATAAGGGTAAAGTATGTCCACTTACCCCAAGACTTTCTGCATTGTGATCATAGTTGTCATAATTTCCATGTACAGATTGATTGTCCTATTGGGATTGCAAATGATCTTCTTCCTCCCAATCATATGTTGTCGATTTCTTTGAAAAATCCATTGTGGTATAATCATCATCGTACCAATCAATCTTGGGTGAATCATCCATGGATGAAATGCCATTGAAAATGCATATCATATCATGAGAATCTTCCTCCATCTTCTGATTTTGAACTTCATCTTCGACTGTATTGTGAATTGAATACATGAAATAATCCTTTGTTGGTTCAAAATACTGAGGCTGGGCTACAAGGTGTTTGGGGACATTGATCCTTGTTCGTTCTGGCACTAATGGAACATAAGGTATTTGAACAACAAGTTCCTCTTTCCTACTAATCTTTTGCATGATCTCTCTTACAATGTTTTCCAGAACATCTAGTTTTACTTCTAAAGATGTCATCCATTTCTTTTCTATTCTGGCCTTTTCTTCTGCTCTTAGCTTGGACCTTTTATTCAACAGATTAGCTTCTACATCAACTACAACATTTTTCATTTCCTCAAGGGTTGCAATGTCTCTTTCTCTTATCTGGAATGTCATTTCAGGATCGAAGGCATCTGGGAAATGCAAGTGAGATGATGCTGGGGGTGGCCTTATATCAACAGGCATTGCCTGATATACCTTATTGAAACTTGCTGAAAAATGATGTACTGTCTCCCCTGGATTTCTTTTCAAATGGTTATACTCTTCTAGGATGAGAAAGACATTTCTCATGATCACCCATCGATCTAGGAAAACTTGCACAAATTGACGAAAATTGTTGATACTTGTAGCTGAGAGGTTCTTAAACCAATATTTAACTTTACCTAGCAATGATAGGGAAAACATCCTGATACATACATCATCTTCTTCCACCTCAAAAAAATCAAGAAAATCCTCAATATTTTGAATGTGTTTTTCAACAGTGATCTTTACATTTTCTCCATCAAACCTGGGCAGATTATTGCTATAATTGGTAGGGAAGTCATGGAGAATGGAAGGTAAAACCAGAGGTTTGTATTTGTCTGGGACTTTCACATGTATAGGAGGTAAAGTAAGAGGCTTATAATTGTTTGACAACTTGGAAAAAGTGGGAGATAAGGCACGAGGCTCATGTCTCACTAAGCTTTCTACAGGTGCATCTGGGATGTGCATAGGTGTATGAGTATGTACATGGTCTACAATTTGGGGCTTGATCTCTTGATGCTCATCAATTAGAAAGTGATCAATTCAATCTTTAGCAATGTACTTTTGATCAAGTTTAGAATAAGATAGAACATAATTATAGATAAAACCAAAGATGTCTTGAATGCAATTTGGGCTTGAGTACCTGATCTTTCTTGCATGCTTGGTCATGCTTCAGGTTCTTCCTCCAAATAGAGTCTTTGAGTCGGCACTATCTGGAGCTGATTGGAGTCACCAGGTGAAATATTTCAGCCTTCTCGTTTCTTGGTCATTGTCCACCATCATTTATCAGATCTGGAACTTGCTAGTGCACTACTGGAGAAAGTTCCCCAGTATGGTCACCATTATGTTATCACCCTGTAATGTCACAAAACCACTTGGATTCTAGGATCTATCCCTCTCGGACTCAGAGAGGGATCTCTCTTTATGATTTAGATTTGTTTTAATATATATTAGGCTAGGTAATGGGTTTAGAGTTCAAATTTTTTAATTGGTTTGGTTGAGACATAAAAGAGGGCCATTGGGCAAAATGGAGTCAAAGGTTAAATATGATTTTATGAATAAATAACAGAGACATATGTAACTAGGAAAGACAGTCACATCGGTGGATCCTTATAATTCATGAGACAGAGAGAGGAAAAGATCAGGGGTCATTTCAAATGCAGAGCAGAGATTATCTGAATTCTTCATTCAATCTTCAGAAGAAAACATAAACATTGTCTTAAGCCAGATCAAGGTGTCCAAGACAAATACTGAGCATACTCTTCTTATAAGAAATGAGAAAATAAAAACAATATGAGAAACAAGAGAATGGAAATTTACATCAAGAAAACTTCACCACATAAACATGACACAAGAATCTGGAAATAAAATGCCCTTGTATTCATCCATTACAGTCGCTCACAACCTTTGAGCATTTTTACAGTAGGTGATGACATTTCTATGTCATATTTCCATTCAAGTCCCTCCAAGTCGAACCCATCCACATTTACATTACACAAATTTATAGAAAATATTTTCCCTAGGCTTAGGAGTTCGGATTCAACCACCTCGGACAAAAATAGGAATAAAAATCCCTAAAAATCTTGAACTGTCTGCCATGAAAAACAGGTCGAATTTCTTCAAAAAAGGGGTCCACTCAGACATTTGTTTCTCCTTAATGGTGACACCTGTGAAACAAATGTAGGATTTAATTGTATATGAGCATTTTCTGGAAAAAAACCTCCTTTGGTTTCTCCAATTTCATCCCCATCTCGCCGAAATAGCTCCCACAAAATCAGGACTGAAACAAAAAAAACTGAAAATCTGAAAAATGAGGATGAAAGATGGCTTCTATTCTCCCAATTGGTGTCACCTGTGAAAAATCAGAAAGAGATTTTGTTCTTCATGCTATGCTGAACACAAACCTCTCTCAGTTTTTAAAAATACGTTTCCATTTACCCGAAATCCGCTTCAGAAGTAGACGTGTTGAACAGGAAAAAAACGGTTTAAAAATTTGGGGAGGGCGGTTTTGGAGGGGAAGGCAGTTTTTGTCGGACCGCCCTGAGGTGGTAAGTGGTATTGGGATGGGGGGTTCTAAGTTCACCAGGAGGTGACACCTATCCCTCACAATACCACCAAATCAGACCCCCCTTGAGTTGATGGGACGTGAGAGGGGGGGTCCGAGTTGTACAGGGATGCATGGGAGTTTTTAGACTTAGGATATGTGTTTTATTTTATTTTATTTTTTGTTTTGTTTTTTAATTCGTTTCTTTATGTTATATTCATATTTTGTTTTTTTTTTTCTTTTTGTTTAATGTTTGTTTTTACTATTTGTTTTATTAATGTTTGTTTTTGTTTTAATTCGTTTTTATTTAATTTTTATATGTTTCATTACGTTTTTTATTATATTTGTATTTAAAGTTTAATTAATAAAACACTAACCTAATTACTAACAAACTAACTTAATTCTTAATCATTAATTAATTAATTAATAATTTATTTATTATTAACAAGACTAACCTAGCTTATTAGTCTAATTACACTAACTTTATTAACCTATTTACTAACTACTAACATTATTAATTAATCTAATCCTTTATTTATCATTGATTACTTTGTTAAACTAACCAATATTTTATTATCCTAAATTTGTTTATGTAGGGATGAGTGGCAGCCGAGATGTAGTCAATGGGACAAATGGGCAAGGGAGTGAGGGCATGGAGGGGAATGAAGGATGTAGTAGGGTGATGAAGGATCGAGCTAAACAGATGGAGGGGAAAATGGAATCAACCGAGCCATATGTCTTCATCATGGGAGTAACACCAAATCAACAATCGAAGAATTTAGTTACCTATGATTATAGGACCCCAACAACTTCTCCAGATCTGACTGTCGTACTGAATTTCCCTTCCTTGCGAACAGATCCTACGGCTCCAACGCCCCAAGTGTTGAGCGCTCTCCCTTTGTTGTCAAATGCCATGCCAAATGCACTTTTATTCTACCGCTACTCCTCCTAAGCTTCGTAACATGAACAATGTAACCCCTTGGCACTCAGAAACAATATAAGGTTCGAAATTGGTCCTCTAGACACAATTTCCTCTTGAAACCTTGGGTCCAATGACCACTTACCCAACCCATCCAGGCGTCGTGTTGAAACCATGGGTCAGAACTTGAGTTTTGTCCATTTCGACAACAACTCCTTCTGAAAATCTTGCTTCAACTTCCACTAATATGTCGCATCCAGGCTCAATGTTGTAACCATGCTCTGATGCCATATTGTAACATCCCCAACCATCAACCCCACTGTCGAGCAACACTACTATGTGGAATAACACTTATATATTATGCATTTAAATGAAGTTAAATGACTTCACAGAGTAAACATATAATTACTGCTTAACATACATAATTAATGGAATTAATAGTAAATATCATTGCAACGGAATACATGATAATATTACAAGTATCATAGAACATGCATTTTAAGTAAGTACAGAATTAAAAAACATAATGATACTTATATTTGAAACTGTAATACATCACCAACTATGTCCAGAACTTCCAGGAACCTCCCATCCTTAGACTGCACTTCTCATCACTCTCAACAATAGGTCACCCCCGAGTTGGGACTAAGCTCCACTGGAAAAGGGAATCCTAGGGTAGGCAAGGTCAATGGAGGACACATAGTTTATGAGGAAGAATTCTCTCCCAGGAGTCGCTTATGTTCACTTCTCACATACTCTCATTCCCAACATGCCTGTCCCACCCTAGGAGTATACACCTTCACTATCACTAAGACAGTCCTTCGGTTGCTAAACCTCCCTTGCCTTGGGCTTCAACAACAGATCGAACCAGAATTCTCCGAGCTCTATGGCAGCTATAGGACTCCTTCCAGGAGTTCTCACTTCCTCTGTGCACTCTCTCACCTAGAGAGAGTCACTCATAGGATTGAAAACCTTCTTCTTCAACCACAACCACATCTCTCACCAAGAGAGAGTGTTGCACACAGGCCTAACAACCTGCTTCTTCAGTTTTTTTCCAGCACAAGGAGGACAACAAGGCTCAGCAAGGAACGAATGACGATAGCTAATCACACTCAGCCAAGGGATTGCATGGCCACAACAACCCACAGTTATAACACACATGACATAGATAATTTATCAGGTTTCATAGAAGATGTGGGTCAGCTTCAGAGGTGCGTGGCTATGCAGAGGTCCAATGTACAAACAAAACGGTTCCCAGGAAGGATTCTAGTGAACTCAGGCGGAGTATGGAAGGATCATAGAATGACTCAGATGACAGATTTTGGGTCTCAGGTGCGTGCGTGAACATTGAAAATGATGAATATAGAAGCCACATAATTCACAGGAATACACCAGTCGACTTCCGGTTCTAGTTTTTAGAATTACGTGATAGGAAAATTAAGTAGAGGTTGTTCACGGACTCCCACAGTTTAGACAACCGACGACAAAATAGAGGACAAACCCCCATCCTGGCTCAATTCTTGGGTTAAATTTCATGTCCCTGGGCTGACACATGTCACCCATGAAGCTGCATGCACTCCATCAAGTATGCATTCCATTTTGCACACGTTGGGGCTGCATGTGTTGCCTCTCCCAGGACTTAGGATAAAAACATACCTTTCACACCACTTTGGAATACAAATAAATTATTATTCCTAAGGACTTAAGCCCTCAAGATTATCCCCTCTTCCTACCTCTCATCCCCCTCTCCCTTACCCATACTGTGGAAGCTTAGTCCCCCATCACTCTTTCTTCATGTTCGGTTGGCACACAATGATGTTTATATATTATATTAATGATCTGCATAATTACATATACAAAATCGGGCTCCTGGCCTTAACACTTAGGCTCTCCGGCCTAATAAATACATAATCCCACCAACTTATCAATACTTGGCTCACCAGGCTACAAAACATGATTACAATTCATAATATAACTGGGGCACTATCGGGGGATATTACAAAGAGAGCAGAGTCTAAAGAGAAATCTCGAGAAGAGAAAAGAGTGTTTTGCAGTTCTCTGGTTCGAGTAAGAACTAGGGAATAAGCTCATTCTGGATGTAATAAGTTCTTGGCAAGGTTTTCGTTACAAGCTGACAAACGAGGCTAACAAATGAGGCTGACAAGTGACTTTGGAAGTACTCGGCCAAACCTCCTTTCTTGGTATAGAGAAAACTTGCTGCCAGGATTCTATGGGAGAAGGATTGTAACCTTTGTCCCTAACTATTGTTGAGTAAGAAGAAAGAGCCTCTCCCATAGCATCGTGGTCTAGCTCAGGGGTGGCCAGTGGTAAATCCATCAGGAGTGGTTGTGCCTATGGTTGGGTGGAAACATGCACCCCTTTCAGCAGTCGCTTCACGAACTCTGTTTTTCTGATAAGTATCTACATACTCTATGTACTAAAATGGGAATGGTGATTGAATATATTTATATGTCAATGACTGAGTTCTCTATTGAATGGTTAAGTTAGAATTATTCATTATCTCTCTGTGAACTTGTTCTTTTAAATGGGCGTATGCTTGACTCAACTGAGTAGTTAAAGCATTGTAAGATGTAAGCCTGTAATAGTGTCGAGAAATATTTATTGGAATGTTTATGTCCTATCGGTCTGTAAAATCTACCCTCGTGGGAATTCCAAGTTCAAACCCTATTTAAGGAGGACACATCCTTTAGATATTTCACCCACATGACTGAGGAATCATACCCATGTCCTTAACCCATTTAGGGCTAAAGGAATTAGTGTTTAGCCCACAAGATTTTTTAAAGGACCCATGTGACCAAGGTCTGGGAACCTTGTGCTAGGAACGAAATAAGTTAAGCCTTCTGGCTTCAAAACTCTGGGAGTGAAAAAATTCGGAGTGCTTCGACCCTACTGTTTATAAATTGACTGAATCCAACTCATAGTTATAGTTACCCACTAGGTTAATCGGCGCCTGGCGATTTCCTTATCCAAGAAAGTTAGACTTGTCCACCATTAAACCTTGATCCACTCAGTTATCACAAAATAGTGCAAACCACCAATCTGAGAGTATTCGGGAGTCCCCTTGGGCATTGGATCCATGTCGAGGAAACTTCAACAAAGTCCCACTTCATGAGAAGGAGGATGATATATCATCAAACTCCATGAACACCGAAGTCACGAAGTAATGAGATCCATGGATCTGGAAATCTAGCACAAGGCACTCTCAGCCGTTAGATCGAACTTAGTGAATAGGTAGATCTAAACACATCGGCGAAGTCCCACTTGGGGAGAATAGAGGTGGTTTCCTATAAAAACTCTAAAATGTTGGAATCTTGCAGTGAATATGGGTCATTGGGAGTAGAGGGATGTGTGTCCACAGATCAATGATTATCTGGATGTTCGGTCATCTAGGGATATCGAAGTGAAAACACAAGGGAACGCAAGGTTCCCCAAAGCTATGCAAGCCATAGTAAATCCTGGTCGTATGTGTTAGGTGCACGTGGTGATAGATTGAGTGTGGTTCAGAGTTTGGAACTCTGGGATATCTAAGGAGTGTTGTGCTTTGGTCCAAGAGCTCCTGAAGACTCGAAGTCTGGAGTAGATCTCGACCACCCATTATAGAGTGCATCTATACCGTTGATCATAGTTCTTCGCTTGTTCAGAGTTCGAAACTATGGAAGGAAGTGTTGTTCAAGGCAAGGAAACCTATGAATGCTGAAGCTATGAAGTAACAAAGGCCATAGATCTAGGGGTTACGTGGACAGACTATGACCGTTAGATTGAAGGAATTGGAAGGTGATCAGTCTGGGGTGATGTGGTATGTTGATGTTACCTAGGGTGACGTGGACCCACGTTTGATGTGCCACGTGTCACCTAGATTTGTATGTTTAAAAAACCCTATAGGCCCAGTAACATGTGACATGTGTCACCCAATGAATGGGCCACGTGTCATCTCCTCCCTACCACATATCACACTTGGTGCTCACCGCTTGGCCCATTTGGCGGGAGGAGCACGCGGGACCCACCTGTGTTTTCCTTTACATCTAGTACAACACCACGTGCGAGAATGGACCCTTCGGGAGTCTGGTACTTCAGGACTTTGAAGGTTTGGAGTGTGGTGTCAAGGATAAGTTGAAAGGCCCGAAGGTTGGTGCCACGTGGAGAGATTCTGGGCTTCTTCGGGAATTCAGGAGTCTGGAACTCTGGGAGACTTGAGATGTTAGAAAGTATGCTCCAAAAGGGATGAAGGCTAAAGATACATGGTGGAATTTTGGAAGTCCAAAAATTCAAGACTCCAAAGGACATGTGTGCATAAGATAAAGGGGATGTTCAATGCTGAAACATTGAACGCCGAACTCCCTTGCAGCTTATGTGTCAAATGAAGATCAAGTCCTATTGATTGGATTGGACAGTGGATCGACTTACACCATGGATGTAGGATCTTGAGGATGGTAAGAGTGAGATAGATGCATGTGGACACCACGTGGCCCTCAACCAATGAATGCCCGAAGATCTTCGGGAAGCCATAATTTGCAACCCAAATCTTGTGTTTGAGCCTGGTAGCAGTCGTTAGAATGTTCGTATGTGTCAAATGAAGATCAAATTCCACTGATTGTATTGGACGGTGGATGGAATTCCATCGTGGATGTAGGAGCTTGAGGATGGTGCGAGTGAGATGGATCCACGTGGCCCTCAACTAATGAACGCTTGAAGAACTTTGGGAATCCATAACTTGCAACCCATAGCTCGGATTTGAGCTTGGTAGAAATTGTTAGAATGATACGAGTCAGTAGAAGAGGATGAAGACCTCAGACAAAGGATTCAATATGTTTACGGAAATATAAATTTTGATGCCCCTTTCCTTAAAAAGGTATTTAAGGGGTTGGTTGTGTTACATATTGTAACAACAAAGGGATCATTAATTTTTAGGAAAATAAAACCATATTGTAATACTAAAAAGCTTTATATTTACCAATATAGAAATATATGTCCAAGATAATTATGTTAATGAAGGTATTCCAATCATGAGTTTTCACCCCACCAAATTCACCTTTCTTCGTGAAGATATTATTTATGTTTGAAGAAAATCCCATGGGAAATTTAATTTTCCTAATGACCTCTTTCACAAAATTTCTTTCCTGCTCTGTAAATAACCATGGAAGACTATTTTGGTGTACTATGTTACTATTTGAATAAATCATATTTTGCAGTGCATGATTGGCTTCCTGAATGTTAGTACAAATTTTGACAAGTTTTTCTTTGTCACTCCTTCCATCTGCAATTCTCCACAATTTTTTTGTTACATTCTTCCCGATATGAATTGTATCAAACAAATGAGCTATTTGTAGGTGCTCATCATAGGGAAACCTATTGAATTGTACAAGGTAACTTTTCATTCCTCGTGGAATCCCATTAATTCCTTGATGATATTTATGAAAATTAATTAATGAGATTACAACAATAATTGTTAGATACAATAAACATAATTAGATATAAATTAAAATAGAAAAAATTAATATATATGCATACATATATACAGATTAAATTCTTACCTTGATGGTTTAATCTATTATATTCCAACTTCCATAGGTGAGGCTTCATTCTTCGTGGTTTTATTCCAGTCTCTTCTTTCGAATTGAAAAGATGTTTTTCTATAGTTCGATACCTATGGTTCTTAGGGAGGAAGTTCCAATATTCATCAAATAAATCATTTATTATACTTCTTGAACGTCGCGATTTCGTCCTAGGACCACAAACTAGGCATGCACATTTACCCTTGGTTTGAAGACCTGCAAGGTTATTTGGATTAATGTCAGTACATATTATTTATATAACTAGGAATTGATATTTAAGAAGCATGCA
>ML818678.1:14625-28991 GCA_009831015.1 Picea engelmannii | reverse complement strand
GATCTTATGAAGCTCTGATTCTACTATGTCCTGATAGTGATTCTCAGAATCAATATGAGCATTCTTGAATTCACATTCTAGAAATTCATAGATTTGAGTCCAAGATTTAATGGAGTCTATAGTGTGTGGCGTGGTGTCGTAGATGATATCTCCTTCTTGTGTATCTTCACTCTTCTTCGGTGCCTTTTTCAGTGCCATGAATTTACGTTAAATGGAAAACCTGTCACAGAAAAGGAATGAATGAGCTCAGCTGAGTGCTTCTTGTGCTTGATAAAATGAAAACACAGACATTCAAATGCTCTTTTAATTCATTTCACAATGACGAGATTGACGCAGCTGACAAGAATTCAGGACATTTATTGCGGTAGATATTTTACTGAGATACGCATTAGTACCACGTATCACCAATTATTCTTTATTTAAAATGTACGCATTTTGGGGCCTTTGAATTTTAAAGAAAACTCAGAACATTTTACTCACAGATTAAGAGTTAAGATTTTTTTTTTTCGGAATTTCGGGGATCATGTTGTCGAAAGGTATGTTATCTCGAAATCCGATCTCCGAAATTGCAAAATTGCGACAAGATTAATTAAGACTTAAACATTTTAGCAAAGTAATTGATTGATATTAAGCGTTTCGGGATTTCGGGGATCATTTTGACAAGAAGTATGTCATTGATGAATCTCGATTTCCGAAGTTGTGAAATAGCGACGTGTTTAAAAATAGGACTTAAATTCATCTTAATTAAGTAACTAATCAGGGTTAAGGACAAAACAGAGTTAGTTCGGTTTAACACAAATTATGGGTTGGGATTTCGTGATTCAGGATTTCTGGGATCGTTTTGACAAGAGATGTGTTATCACTGAACCCCGAATCCCGAAATCGCGAAATGATTAACTTAAGCCTTAACTTCTTACGTTAGAGAATTAATTAATTAGCATTTTAACTAACTCTCTTTATTTCGGGAAATTGGGGATCGAGATTTCGCGATTCAATTTGTATTGAAAAATATGTTTTCAACAAACCCCGAATCCCAAAAACTCTTTAAAGTTAACCTTAAATCCATTAGGTTTAAAGCTTATCATGATTAAAGCAATTTTATAGAAAATGCGTCGGGATTCTTATAATACTATTAGGTTTTTGCCTTTTATTATTTAAATAATTGAGTTCTTCAGGAAATTGGTACCATGCATTTGGGAATGATAACGAAACTTGTGTTTTATGAAAAGCCGAAACCCGAAGGAGGAAAGTTTAGGTCTTAGGGATAAAAATTTTAAGAATTGTTTCAAGATAGGCTCCAAATTTTAAGAATTGTCTCAAGAAGCAATATATATATATATATATTGGATTAACTGAATGATATGACCCCTCAAATAACAGTAGGCCAGTAATTTCTATACCAATACAATAGAATATACATATATTTCTTTTGCATGGAGGATGATAGGATTCAAGTTGTCTAAAAAAAAATTTCCTTTTTAATGCTGAAATAAGAAAATTTTTAATACTGAAATAAGAAATTTTATATAAGTTTTATAAACTAAACAACAAAGAAACCGAAAGAAAAAATCAAAATATATTTGAAATCTCATGGGCCCTTCTGTGGAAATGTAAAATTTAAAAGCAAATATTATCATTAAACCCTAAAATAGAGTGTTGGTAAGCATGTTGGGTCTGAGTCTTTGGATGGAGGGTGTAGCGTGTTGGGTCTGCTCATAACACCATTAAGCTTGTGTCTCCATGACTTGCCTTTGGTTGTGGGTAAGGTTTTTGTCCTTAACTTGAATTATAAGTGTTTTAGTTCTGGAGATATGTTGTATATATGAACATATAGAATTGGGTTCGTTTGCAACTCTGTCAGATGAATGCCTCCCTCCCGTTGCTTTTAGACAAGGGAAGGTGTTTTGTCTTTTGAATCAAATGGTATAATCTCACAGTATACCTTATTTATTGTTTCACTGTTCGATACTTTTTCATTTCTGTCTTCGACAAAAAGTGTACCATGGTTTAGTTCGGAGGTTACTGTTTGTAATTTATCCAACATGATAGATTGTGAGGTTATGAAGCCACTGGAATAAATGTGAATGTACTAAGTATTTTAATAAGCCTTCTGTTTACTGCATTATATGATACGGCTGCTCAATTTCGATGTGTTATTTTTAATAGGTTTCACAAGTGAATTTGGGATAAAGGGTTCGGGAGAAAGAGAGAGTACTAAGGGTTTAACCCCACACATAATCATCATAAAAAATGTACATCGGGGCTAATATATTTTGGAGAGCCAAAATTATTATTGCCCAAATAAGAACCAATTCCCATCAACTCCATTGTTAAACTGGGCGATGGAAAAGACCAAAAGAAGCTTGGGAAGAAAGGGTTTGTGTGTTCTGCACCTCAGGAAAAGTGGAAACAGAAAAACATTTCATTTTAGAGTGTGAAGCTTTCAAAGACAAAGGGACAACTATATAAATATCTTGATAGCTAGCTCTTGGAATGACTTATTCAACGAGGGGACAATGGAGAAATTAGGGGAGCTCATCGTCAAGTTGAACAACAAAAAGGCTGAACTACTGAAACCAATGTGTGAGACGGTCTGTCCCATAGGCTATTGTTAACCTCGTGGGCATTAAAATTACTTCTTCTTCTTCCCACTGTTTTTTCCTTTCATTGCATAGGCGTACGCAACACCCTATTGTGTGGATTTTCTTATTGATGTACCTAACACGGATCTCAAGTCCTGTAGTTTTCAAAGTGGGTGTCTTCTAGGAGTCTGCTACTCTTTTTTAGCAGTAGTCTAAACATTCTATCTTTTAGTTATTTTCCAACAACTTTTTCCATTTAATTTTGTCAGAAATTAGGTGATGAATGGTTGGATCTACAGATTTGAGTGGCTAAGTTTGTATAATCCTAGTGCCCTCTCTTGGTTGTTTTCCAACAACTTTTTCCATTTAATTTTGTCAGAAATTAGGTGATGAATGGTTGGATCTGCAGATTTGAGTGGTCAAGTTTGTATAATCCTAGTGCCCTAGGGGGTTTTTAGCATGCTGAATCCATTTATGCAATTCAAAAATTCAATTTAAACAACAAAAAATAGTCATTTTGTCCAAATTTAAATAGTCGAATTCTGGTCAAAAAACTCAAAGGTAGAACGTTTAGTCAACGCCCTTTTTTTGTTCTTTTCCGTATATGAAAGATTTTACAAAGGGAGTAGGATAACTCAGAGCAATCTTCCCTCCCGACTTCCATTTTTTAGGTAAGGAAATGAGCCTGAATCCAGCCAAGTTTTCAGGGTAGTTTGAGTTTCCCATGGATCAAAGTTCCATGCATTTCATAACTTTGCCGAGGGGTTTTGCCTCATTTTAAACCAACCAAGATACTCATAAAATAGATCAAAATTCTGGATTGGCTGGAAATTTAAAAACGGATAGCATAAAAACCTATCCAAAAAATAACTTGGAAGGAAAGATTGCTCCCAAATTACCCACTCCTTTACAAAGTCCTACATCGCTTCTTTAGCACGTTTGATAGCGAGTCTTCTTGTGGTGGACTGGCAAAGGTTTAAGAAGCCAAATGTCGAATGGATGATACAAGATTGTATAACCCCATTGTCTAATGGTGAGCCTTATACATTTTATGAGGGTTTTTGATAGGTGCCAAATTTGTTGCAACATTCAAATGATAGGTCCCTCGAACATTGAAATGATATATAAATTACAGGTCCTTGGAACATTAAAATGATAGTTCCCTTAAACATTAAAATGATAGGTATCTTACAAGAATTTGTCACTTCAATATTAGTAATATTTGTTTTTGGGTATTTGCTATTTTTTGGGGGTATTTGTTGGAAATCAAGATACAAATTGTTAGATCCCTAGATTTGAATGATTATTTCTATATTATGGAAATATCTTTTAACATGTTAAATCCATTTTTATATTCAAAAATATATTTTAAACTAATTTTTTACAATTTATATCAGTGAAAAAACTATTTAATAAAATAATTAGAAAATCCCTATTTTCCAGTATTTTTTTATTTTCCAATATTTTTTTATAAATAAAACTAATCATATCAAATAAATAATACTATTTATACAATATTTTCTTATTAAATATTTCAAATACTTATACAATATTCTCAACTTTATATATTTACAAAATAATAAATACAAAACTTATCATTTTAATTTCTCAAAGTAGATTTTCTAAAAAAATAAATAAATGAAGTTTACCATGTCCAACTAATTATACCACATTTCAATGTAGATTTTCTAAAAGATTATTGAAGTTTACCATCTCCAAGTAATTATACCACTTGTAAGTTGCTTAGTGTGCTAGATGTCTCAATTATTATAGCTTGTTCCCATGTTAGATATGTGAAAGGATGGGATGTTGTTAGGTGTTACCATGTTAGATTTTTCAAATGGTAGTGTATATATCTTACCTCAAAATATTTTTTTTTTTAAATGGGATGATGTTAAGTGTTACCATGTTAGATTTTTCAAATGGTAGTGTATATATCTTACTTCATAATATATTTAAGGTAATGTTCTATGGTTAGGATTATTGATTCTACTTCATAATATATTTAAGTTAATGTGGATTATTGATTCTACTTCATAATATATTTAAGTTAATGTTCTATTATTAGGATTATTGGTTTGTAAGTGAGATATTAAGATTCAATTAAGATTAATTATATAGGATTATTTGTTTTTATTCACTCTAATGTGAATGAAAGAAAGATCTATGTAGGAATAACCATATATTATTAAGGTATTTTTATATGGGTTGTAATTTATGTTGTAAGAGTTTTTGAAATGTGGAAACTCTGGGAAAGTGGATACAAGTGTCTTGAACAAGTAGAATTTTCTTCCAAATTTACAGGAAAGTGAAGTTACTAGCCATAATAATATATATTAAAAAAATATAAAAATATTTTAGATTGCAATGATACTTTAGATTACAGTGATACTTGTTTTGATACATTTTAAATCTTATTTCAATAAAACTGAAGGTATATGGAAAACAATGTTTCTCCTATTCCAATAACTACAATATTGAAATTACTAATTTAATTTGTGCTAATAATTATATAAATATATTTAACACAATACTGAAACTTTAATATTTATAAATATTTCATTAAAAAATGAAAAACAAAATTGAAAATACATATATACAATTTTAACATCTTTTTAAAATTAAACTTTACATATATAAACTTCAAACATTTTTGAAAATTTGAAACATTGTTTTTTTTTTCTCTTCTAATATGAAAATACAATAAAAGTCTATGATATGGTTGGTTGATATCAACTACATACTCGAGCAAATGCTTTCCATGGATAGGATATCTATTTATTCTACAACTATTAAAAGTTTTTCATACCAACAACTATTAAGTGAGTATTATTAAGTATTTTTACTTAACTAATTTATTAAGTGTTTTTACTTAACTAATTTTTGAAATAATATTAACGTATAGTTTAGTCTTTGTTTTATAGTGATATTATGTATTTGTAATAATAATTTAATATAATTCTAATTTAATATAATTCTTAATTTAATATAATTCTAATTTAAAACTCTAGAAAACTGGCTCCCAAACTCTCATTTACTTCCCATTTACTTGATGTTGAAGCTCCCAAAAAGTTTTCCAGTTCTCAAAACAATTCCCAATCAATTAAGGACGTCCCTATCAATTCCCAAGCTCCCGAAACTTGGAATAAGTTTCAAAGATGTAAAAAATGTAGAAAGTGGTTTTTTATTAGTAGGTTTTCTATTTTTTTATATTTTACATGTAATTATTTTAACTGTCAATAAGGCATTATATTTCCTATACATAATTATTTGAAATTTTATACTTATTCTCTATTAATTGTGTAAGTGCAAATAAATATTATTTAAAGATTTACATTTTTTTTGAATTTTATTTATAGTTGTGAACATTGTTCTCTCCTTATCACTTGAATGTAACTGCTATCATAATTCCAATATATTGTTATCACTTGAATGTAACTGCTATCATAATTCCAGTATATTGTTTTAAAAAAAAATTGGTAGATATTGGAAAATTTAGTGATGGAAATAATGAAATATATCCATTGCCCTTATTGAAGCAATCAATTATGTCCATTACCCTTATATCTTATACTTAGGATATGGGTCGGATAAGAATAAAATGATTCTTCTTTATGGGTCAGATATGAATACTATGATTCTTCTTTAGTTACTGAAATGTTTCAGTTGGTGAAGTCATGCAGTAACAATCAATCCACACTCAATACGATGTATATTCTCACGAAGTTATGAACCAATGAACCATTAATCAATTCACACTCAATAATATGTATATTCTATTCTTTCAGCCATTCAACCCAATAGCAAATCCACCACCAACGTTTCAAGTGATAAGTCCATAAATAACTTAAGTTAATAGAACCAATTATAACTTCTTGGTGTGAGCTAGTTTATAAAATAAAAAAAATAAAAATAAAAAGTTGATATAATTGTTATATACTAGAAAGAAATCTCATGGTTATACTTGATATCACAAGTTTCACTAAAAATGGAAAGAAATATCATGGTTATACTTATGTCACAAGTATCACTAAAAATATATAGTAAAAAATGATTGTTTTATAAAAAATAAAATAAAAAAAAAATTAAAAAATGCACATGTAAAATGGATTTTTTAGTTTTACACAAGGAAAATGTTCATAAACTTTTTCCTATAAAAATAATTTAGACATTTCCCTAATGAGGTTTCATGTCGCTAGCATGCAAATCCTAGTATTAAAAGATCTTGTCATTGTCCTCACTTCCATTTCTCGTAGGGAGGGAAACATTCAAAGCGTTTTAGAGTAGGTTCAACAACTCTCCCCACATAGGTTTAATGGCGCCTTCAGTGCACCATGGCTGGTGGATGACAATGGGTACAGGAGGCATGTGCAAGTTCATTTCAACTCCTTTGGCACCCCTCCACTTCCTCCGGGTATGTTATGGTTCCTCCCACTTGGCTCAAATATTGCATTTTGTCTTTGCTCTTGTCGTTCTCCCCACTCTGAGAATTCTCAAGCCACTTACAGTCTGATATATCTCCACCATCATGCCACAAGAGCATGGTAAGCCAAAGAGAGGGCCATCCTGGTACAACTATGATGATAGGAAGCGTATAATTCATAGGCTCGCCCAGGCATCTTCGACCTCTCTGATTTGTTGGGATGGGAGAAAAATTGTGCCTTCAATGGCCATTGTCGAGGAGGTGATTCTAGAAGAGCTAATTATTGTTCCACTGGAATCCCTTCTGTACATTGTTCCAGAACCCCATGACCCGCCTAGCACCAACTATTCCATCCCTACTACTACTCGCGCCTCGGATTGGGCAACTTGCATAATTTAGGAAGAGATTTCATCGGTCGACTACCCAATGGAGCCTCCACCACCCTCCTCGACTTCGGACCAAGACTCACACTCCACTTGTCTCCTCGCGCAAAAGCATCTGGAACTTACCTTCGATATGCGCAGGGATATGCAGGAACAACTTCATAGGCATACCTTGCTCAACAACCAACTCGACATTCTGTATGAGGCGCTCTCGAGTTCACAGAGCCAACAATAGTACCTGACCTGTGTGCAACCATACGTCTTCACTCCTCATGGTGGAACTCACGGTGGCACATATTTCGTTGGTTCTTTTAATGCGTAGTCCTTTCCTTTTAGCTTTATGCACTATTTTTGCAAAGATATAGTATAAATTTCCATACTCTTGTTCAGAATTTTCTCTTCATGCTCAAACAGTTCAGACAATACATTCCCCGACCACTTACTCCATTTTCCATTTGTTTGGTAGAACATGTGGCGATTTTTTATCATGATCCAGCTAGAACAAAAGGTCGCCACTTGTTCCAGTTTCCACTTATCCGACAGAACAAGTGAAAGACCTCCAAACATAATTGTATTATGTATGATTACAACATAATTTTAAAGTAATAAATCTTTTTTATTTACACAAAAAAAACCAAAAATTTAATCGCAATAAACAAAGAGTACTTATATTCCTCTCTACAAAGTTTGGGATAATGATGTATAATATTTTTCTTTACCAAGTTCTAAATCAATATCATACAAGTAATATACTATTATATAATTAAAATGTTTTTCATATGTATCTTTATAGTGTGTTTGTTATTTAAATAGATTTCAGCATATATCATACAAGTAATATGCTATTTTATTACTAAAATATTTTTAATATGCTATTATAATATTGAAATATTAAAATATATATTTTTATAATCTTTTTAATATGCTATTATATTATTAAAATATTTTTCATATATATCTTTATAGTGTGTTGTTTTTTATTTAAATAGATTTGTTATCATAGTGAACAATGCAAACGAACCATTTCGTGTCTCATTTTTCATATATGATTTGTATATATATGTAATATCAAATTATTTAATATATAATTTATATAAATATAATATTAATCCATTTAATATAAAATTAGTATAAACATAATATTAAACTTTTAAGAGTCAGGTTAGGAAAATTAATTTATATAAATATAATATCAATACATTTAATATAAAACTTGTATAAACATAATATTAAACTTTTAAGAATCATATGTTATTAAACTATTTAATATATAATTTATATAAACATAACATCAATCTATTTAATATAAAACTGGTATAAACATAATATTAAATATTTAAGAATCATATGTTATGAAAGTCAATTTATATAAACATAATATCAATCCATTTAATATAAAACTTGTATAAACATAATATTAAACTTTTAAAAATCAAGAATTATATGTTATTAAACTTTTTAATATATAATTTATATAAACATAATATCAATCCATTTAATATAAAATGCGTATAAACATAATATTAAACTTTTAAAAATCATAGGTTATGAAAGTTAATTTATACAAATATAATATCAATCCATTTAATATATAAAACTTGTATAAACATAATATTAAACTTAAGAATCATGTGTTATGAAAATATAGTATTTTGTTGATACGATTTTGTAAAATAATTATTAATAAATAAATATTTAATTAAATAGATAAACTTGGAAATACTAACATAAGGATTATATGTTTTCTTCTTTATGGAGAGTAAATACATGCCCCTAACATGTTATAAGTGAAATGAATAGCATCCCTAATTTTATAATTGATGTTTATCATATAAATTACTTATTTTAATATGGAAATAAATCCAAAACATTATGTGTAAGGTTAAAGGAGACTCCCTTCCATGAATTCGTCTTGACGAGTAGGTGATCGTTTACCCAAAATGAGGGTATGTTATGATGAGAGAGTGCTTTTAATTATTATATGAAATAAAATAATTTTTTTAATCAATGTAATTTTAATTCTATTCTCTTGAATTATTATTGAAATCTGCCTCCAGGAATGACTTAAAAACTTCAACAAAGTTTTAGATAAAAAGGAATGCTCCTTTTCCATATTAAACAAAGAGGATGACAATTAATTCAATTTAAGTGTCTTCTCCTTTGTAAATGAAGTGGGAATGTCCTCTCCTTTGAAGTGGGAAGGGTATTCACAATCAAAATAGAGTCAAGTCGGATCATGGTCATTTAGTCTCTTCCATGAGCATCTTCTTGCATTGGAATGAGATGTGAACATTGCATGCATTATGCGGTTTGAAAAACTCCAATCTGATCTCCTAGCATGAACTAATATTAATTATAATTTTAAAAATTAATTATAATAATTATTATTAATAATAAATTATTGTTAATTAAATATAATTATTTCTATTAATCAAAAAATAATATTAACTATAAATAAATTATTTTCAAACTCATATAATGCAACATTATTACAATCTTAATAGGATGATATATGGATATTAATGATATTTTATCTCAATTTTTAATGATTAAAAAATGATGCATTAAATGTTCAAGGAATTTATTGACATATTTTTCTATGGTGAGTTGTCCCAGCCTGAGTTCATAGAACTTCTTAGTCTTCCCATCAAAGTATTGTTTTGACATATACTTCTTCTTGAAGTGTGTTAAGAAGCAAATATCAATATAGCATAGAAAAACCTGAGAATAAGTACTCAATGCTTTGAAAAAGAGAGAAATTAAGATAATAAGCCTTTTTGAGGAGAGCGGAGGTTGCCCTCTTGAAGAGGCTTATTATCTTAATTTCTCTCTTTTTCAAGGTGTTGAGTACTTATTCTTAGTTTTTTCTATTCTATATGGATATTTGGTTCTTAACATATGGTATCAGAGCTCAAAGTCTTGGGGTTTTGCTGCTACATATGAGACACCTTGGAATTTTCGCTATAATTTTTTTTCTACGACGTTTCAGAAGGAACCCCTGGGAGAATATTTAATAGATGGATCAAGGTACGTTGGATTCAAATTTCATCTCCCGAGGCCTTATACTTTTTGCGATACAACCTATGTAAGATAATGTTCTGGAATCATCCTGAATTGAGTCATCACATAATTTTCTCTATAAAAAAATTTTCTGTAATGTTTCAGACCCTAAAATCCGGAGGACATTCATAAAATTATTAAGGTATATGTGATAAAAAATCCATCTTCTATGTCATCTTACATTTGTAGATACACCTGTGGAAGATAGGGTATCTGACTAGTCCTATTGACTAGTCTCAAGCAGGTGTTTCGGGTAAAACAATCATAAATTCTTTCTAGAGTATCCAAATCGAGTCAGACCAGTTGCATTGGATAATGGTCAGTCTTTAGTATTTCTGGTACAATTTTAAGAATTGCATATTAATTATTTTGTGTGGGGAACACTATACAAGTGAAATCTCCTGGAAAGGCCAAAAATCAGCAAGTTGTGGGGAAGTTACCATAAATTCCACTTGGCACATCCAATTTTGATTAGACCTATGGCATTATAGAGAAAAATATCATAGAACTACCAAAAAAATAAATTCATACCCAGAAGGGCCAAAATTTTGGAGATACAAAAGAAGAAAGCTTGTTTAGCAGAACCACCTCAAAATCAAGGTTTAAAAGTGATACTTGGCCAACATGCCACCAAAAAAGGGAACTTGTACACCAAATAAGCCTGCACACATTCCTACTTGTATTCTTGATGAAGGTGAATAAATGCGTAGGGACATAAATGTTTTACAAAAGAAAACAATGACAAAATATGAACTACAAGGGATGATGGATGGTTTAAAAAGGGAGATCATGGAAGGATTGAAAAATTTCCTAATAGAGAGGACACTTGGAAGTGAAAATACATCCCATGAAGTTCATGATGATGATACAAGGAAGTTGAATCAAGAATGGAGAAACTACAACTTTGGGTTGAAGACCAACAATGTTCTTATGGTTGATATGAGGAAGTTTGATGGCAAGGACCCAACCACATGGATACTTCAGATGGAGCAATTCTTTGATCTACATGATGTCCCACATACACAAAAGGTATGAATTGATTATTTATATTTAGAACCCATTCAATTTGTGTGGTATTGATGGGTTTGTTCTAGAAAATCACTCGTCACTTGGATAATTTTCACGGAAGAAATGATAGCACACTATGAGGATACAAGGAGCAATACCTTCTTTAGCCAATTAATAAATCTCAAGAAAAAGTGTTTAGTTACAGAGCACATTGAGAACTTCCAAAGATTGAATATAAAGGTAACAAATATTCCAGATGAGAACTTGATTGATGTATTCATAGGAACTTTAAGGGATAACATTCAACATGAGGTTCTCCTTTGGGAATCCAAATCATTGGAGAATGCATTTAGGGTGGAAAAAAATGTTGAAAGTAAAAATATGGCTATGGCTACTAGAAGGACTACTCCTAACATCTATCGAGAGAATAATGCTCCTTGAACTTCTAAAACACCTCAACCTACAAGGTTGGCACCTCAACAATTGGAGGAAAGAAAAGCAAAAGGTTTATCCTTTAATTGTGACAACAAGTACAGTAAAGGACATAAGTGTGGTGAGAAGAAATTATTCTACATTGATTGTGAATAGGAAGAAGAATAAGAACAAGAACAAGAACCATCTCAAGATGAAAACATAGAAGCAATTTCTTTGGAAGAGTTGACTCCCACGATATCGTGTAATGCATTGGTTGGAATTAGCACTCCTCAAACCCTCAAGATCGAAGGATATAAAAAAAATAAAAAGGTAATTTTCCTAATTGATTTTGGTAGTACTCATAATTTCATTCACTATAAATTAGCCAAAGCTCTCAATTGCTTTGTATATCCAGCGCCAAAGTTTCAAGTAATGATTGCAGATGGAGGAACTATCAATTTCTTAGGAAAATGAAATAAGATCAATCTTACTATGGGAGAATATGTAATGAATAGTCATGTTGGCACAGGGGCAGACCCAGGGTTCAACGCTTAACATCGCACCAACAAAACCTTGACTACCGACCCTTTCGGCAACACCTGCGAAGCAGGCAAAGTCTCACCCGAGGTAGAAGCAAGGAGGGTTACAGGACACAGGTGTCTGTAAATAGGATGGGACACAATTTTGTGATAAGAGCACTTCACAGAATATTATGTTAACACTTAGGATGTGAATATGCATTAGTTTATTAACCTAATTAATACCGTAGATCATAATCAAAGACTAATAGGCACAGTAACAACAACTGATTATGCACCCTGAGCACTTAGTACTTAGCACTGTGAGTTAAGTCTAACATTAATTTACCCTTTAACATAAGTAAAGTACTTAAGAAACAAAATATATATTCATTAAACATCATAATCAAAGCACTAAGAAAATGCATAACGGAAATAGAATTGCACAAAGCAAACCATGAGACACCAGATTTATGTGGTTCACCCTAGGGTGGGGCTACGTCCACAAACTACTTCGTCTCTTTATTATTTGCCAAAATATTAGATCCAGTCACTCCTTTGAACTAAGCCACAGAGTCGAACTTTTCACAAGACAGGAGATATGCACACTTAGCACTAGACCCTCCTTCTTTACCTTCCAAAAATAGGTCAAATGCACATAGCCAAAATCTCTTATCACGACAGTTAACACCTTCTAAAAAATCCAAGTCGAGCACAAAGCCTCGACCACATACATTCCTTCGCACATAGCACTTTATCCATAGTGAACATCACAAGCATGAAGCACAGTCTACAAAATCACAGTCGAGCACCAAGCCTCGACCACACACAAAACTTCTTCTTCTACACTACATTCCTCTTTATTTATACTTTATAAAATCTTACAATAAGGCCTAAACATCGAGAAAACCCATGGGCTGACATACCATAAACCCGTTAAAAAACCCATAGGACCCCTTACTGGGTCACATAACCCTCAAAATAGGTGATATCCGTGATCTCAGCTCTACCTGGGCGCTCCTACTTCAACCAACGTGTCGAAGTCCAAAAGTGGGCCAAAACCTCCAAAACTAACCAAAGTTTCTGCAAAACTTGGTTGAGGGCCAACAAGTCCAATGATTGCTATACCCATGGGTGGTGATGATGTCGTACTAGGAATCCAATGGTTACAATCATTAGGAACAATGGCTTTTAATTTTCAAAAACTTTTCATGAAATTTTCATTGGAAGGAAAATAAATTGAGTTAAGAGGTATCACAAGGAAACCCAGTAAGGTGATAAGCTTTAATGGCATGACAAAATTATTGAAAAAGGGACATCAAGGTGTAATTGCATAGCTATGCTCACTAGATGTTCAAAAATCTAAGCCATCTATTCCCCTAGATCTGTAAGGGATCATTGATAAGCATTCCAAAGTATTTGAATATATTCCCAAAGGTATTCCACCCACTAGAAATCATGATCATGCTATTCACCTAATTCCTGGGAGTTTTCCTCCTAACATCAGGCGGTACAGATACCCTTATGCCCCGAAGAGTGAAATTGAGCTTATGGTTGACGAAATGTTAGAGGTTGGCATTATTAGACCTAGCCAAAGTTCTTACTCTGCACCGATGGTAATGGTACTCAAGAAAGATGGCTCATGGCGTATGTGTCCAGATTATAGAGAGCTCAACAAGATCACTATTAAAGATAAGTTTTCCATTCCAGTCATTGATGAATTGTTAGATGAATTACATGGAGCAATCTATTTCACAAAGTTGGATCTTCGTTCAAGGTATCATCAGATTAGAATGAAGGAAGACAATATCCCAAAAACAATATTCCGAACTCATGAAGGCCATTATGAAGTTTTGGTCATGCCTTTTGGATTTACAAATGCACCTTCCACATTCCAAAGGTTGACAAATTCCATTTTCAACCCCTTCCTTCGAAAATTTGTGTTAGTATTTTTTGATGATATATTAATCTATAGAAA
>ML818677.1:177298-192056 GCA_009831015.1 Picea engelmannii | reverse complement strand
AGGGTGCCAACACTCATGGCCACCCAAAATTTTCTTTTATTTAACACCTCTACAATTCAAGTAGAGTATTGGAAGGTCCTCCTTCCTTAATGTGAAATCCATTGTCTACCCTCTTATGCAAACATGAATTTCCTCAATGCATTCCATGCAATGTGCTAACTATGAGCACCTTTATTCCCAATCACCCTAGATTGGTCATTGTACCCATGGTATTCCTTACTCATGCATTTTATTGCAAGGATTATAACTCATCCTTGAATGGCATAGACTTCCTCTCTCTATTATTGAGATTCTTCTTTCTTGAATCTTACCCTGCTTGGGTAGTAATGGCATACAATAGCCACTCAAAATTATTTGCATATTAATAAGACAATGAAATCTTTTCATATGGGTTTCTTACCAAATCCCTTCATACCTTATGCCATACATGCACAAACTTTTTAATACCTATTTTGGCTGATAACACCCTTTTTTTATGATTTTTACCTCATCAATAGTGCTTCATGGGGCTCCCAAAGTCCCCTCAACAATCTTTCAACAACGACCTTCTCGCATTCATCCTCTTCTTGAGGTTTTCTACCATTGGTAGTTGTCTTTCCCAACAATTTCAATTTTTTTCTACACATGACATACATCACAATTATATTAGTCATCATGTAAAATAAAAATGCATGTATCATAGCATTCCAATCAATAAAACATTTTTAGATATGTCCTAACATATGTTTCTGTACTTCATTACATTATTCTTAATGTTTGCATGAGTGCAACACAAACAATTCTTAATTTTTTTTACAATCATACAACCATCATCATTATTGTGTCAAAACATTAACTGCATCATTAAATCGGTCTGTCATACCAAAGAAATACAATAAACACCAAGAAAGGAGTCAAGGAAATCTTCCCTCATCCAACTCCTACACAACCCTGGACTTTTAGTCTAGCTGAGTTATTTTCCAGGGCCTCACTACCTTTATTTAACATGGTTTGACCAAGAATATTCATTTAAATATTCTTATTTATTCATTTTCCCTTTTTCCAGCTATAATTGTTTCCACAACTGCTCTTCTAAGGCTTACAACTCTGTTAAAAAATTCAGAGTTTTTAGGGTGAGAAAAGTGTTCCTCCTTTTTTCCTTCTTTGCTTATGCAATCTACCTCTTATTGTGATATCAATCTACCTCTTATTCTGATATCCATGCTCTTTTCCTTGAGCATTATTAATTAGGTTCACCTCAACTTTCTTGGTAAATCAACATGCTACAACAATAAATCTTTTGTTCACAATGAATTATGAACCCGTGCACTCGGCACATTACCATTTAGTTATCAGAATATTCAATATTCATTTGTTATTTTTCCACTCATACATTTTGTTTTAGAATGTAATCCAGGATTCTTACACACACACACACACACACTTGCAACCCACTACCCAATATTCAACAGTTATTAAGGTTGTGACTTTGTTCTTTTGACAGAGTCTTTACACAGTGCCTCCATAGGGAAGTCCTTCATCATGCAACTTCCTTATTGCATATCCATCACTACCTATGATGGTCTCAACCTTGATTCAAATTCAACTTTACCTTTAAAGTTAATTACCAAATATTCCATAAGGAATATGAACTTGCATTATGAATTACATATGCACATCATCCCAATGTGATTTTATGTACATTGCTCCTTTCTGTATGCTTCAACATACCATGTGTATACTATAGGCACTCCTATATTTTATTTTCTGTATCTATTGAAGCTTTTTAGTTAGTTTATGATTGTTCATTACCATTTACATCTAGCCTTTAAGGGCCTGATCAAGTTTCCTTTCATCATGATAATGAAGCATCTTTGCTTATTTACTCTTTCGTCTATTTATACTAGTCTTTCCTGAGGGAATGGAGCACATTCGCCTCAAGATATCATTCAAAACAAAACTTTCATGACTCTTCATAATAGAGTCAACCATGCATCCATGGTATTCATTCAATCTTGGCAAGTGCAATTCTTGCCTTACATTTGAATCATACATGATACATGTGAATCATTTGCACATTTACCTCATTCATTCATATCTATTAAGTCTTAATATCAGTCCTTATATAAAGAAACCTTTCGATGCATTAAATCCATGCACTCAGGAATAAATAAACACAACTAAACATTCATCATCCAATCTCATTGCTTGCCCCCTTTCCATGTAATTCATACACATGGACATATCAGACTTCCAGATCCTTCTCCCTAGGATTTTACTTCCATTCTCATAACAAGTCTCATAAATACATGCAACACCGAGCTTCCCTCTCAGTTGAGAACTTGCAATCATTCGCATGATACCCACATGAAAATTTTAACAGACATAGTCATAACTATGTCCCTCTTTCCATATGACAACAACCAACAAGAATTTATTCTTGCCTCTGGTATTATAAAATTACTCAACAACCCAGAAATATTATTTGGGAAACTCTTACAGTTCCCAAGGCAACAAGACAACTTATCAAGCTTTTATTTCATGCCTCAAACCATTTTTGGTTAACATACATTTTTATCAAGGGAATCCTTTTCTAGATTCCCTCTCATCACTACTTGAGCATATCAAGTCATACCTTATATGGATACCATCCACCTCTGGATGTCAATCTGAACCATTGGTCATCTAGAAGTGCTCCAACACTTCTCTTGCCACATTTAGGATCAACATTTCATTAACCATTTTACCTCATTTATAATGAATTTTAATGTCAAATCACATTTTCACTATTTCCTTAAAGCCGAAATACAATTTTCAAAGTATGTTACTTACTAATTATTTTAATACATAACTCCAGAGTATATCTAGATCATAATTAGTCTTGGGTAGAAAGTCCATCTCTTTCCTTTTAAACTTTTGTAGATATTCTAGTTGTTTTTCATATTCTCATTTAAACAAAATATAGGTTGTAAATGTAGATCAAACTTAACCATTACACCAAAAAGTTTTCCTTCTGTTTAGCAATAGTCAGGGACAGAGGTCACTCTCCTCCTCACATAGGAATTTTGGCATATTAGTTTTCTATCCACCAAGAAAGGGAGGCTGCTGTGATTACTCTCTCAATCACTCCATATTTATGAATCTCCATTTCTCATATTGATTAGAAAAGAATTTCCCAACAATTCTTGTAGCCAAAAAGAACTTTGTTTCTCAGTTGCCTTCATATCCAGAGAGTTGCACATGCTCTCCCTTTTTAGAAAATGGTTACTAGACCCATTTCTCTTTCTTAGAAATGCCCTTAAGTTAATAGGGATACAGACCTCCCTATCACAACCATGATATTTTTAACTTGCTCATGTCATTTCACTTCTTCCATGAGGTTCATTCTCAGTGCTCATGACTTATTTTATTTTACAAAGAGAGATTACCCCAGTAGGAAGTTTTTTTTTCCAGTTATAACACGTAAAGTAGGTTGATCTAACCTACTCTAATAAGGCCTCTAGACATGGAGGATTGTTCTCCCAATTCCAAATTCTTCATTTAATCAATACTTTTAACTAACATAGGCTTCATAAGCCCACTTTTTAGGCAATTCCTACCACCTATTCAATCCATTTTCATTATGGACTCAAGTACTCCTTAAAACAGGTTTATGCCATTTGCATCCGAGTTTTATTATTAATTCCCCTCGACATAATCCCACTTTTGTAGGACTGGCTATCATTTCTCCAAAAGAAATGATAGGATTCTTCTACCACAGTCTAGCACGATTCAATCGCGTTGGGTAAAATCCCAACTGAATTTTAATCTGCATCCTTCTCCTCAAGGAACTTATGTAGACAATTTCCATACAATGGTAATAATCTCAACATGATCATCTTAGCCTTAGTAAACTAGTCTTATGACTATTCTACGGCCCATCCATACCTGTGTTTGAATCATGCTCTGCTAGATAGGGTAGGGTAGGGTGCCCTCTCCCTTAAAGTTTTATGAGAAAGAAAAATATAATCACTTGACTCTTTCGTGAGCCCAAGCAGGCCATGTGTTGTTGCCCGCTCTGATACCACACTGTCACACACCCAACCACTTAGGTACCCTTTTAAGGGATGGGGTACAAGTTTTTTTTTGCTTCTTCTCAACCATCTCAAATCCTCTTCCCGAGACCTCCATGATCTTCTGCTCGTCAAGAGCTTTCCAATGACTGTAAGTTTGTTCAGATCTGAGATCTAGACCAAAATTTATGGCCCTTCAAAGTTATTTAGGACTTTACCAACTAGGGTCTCTCATCACCATGTGGCATCTAGGTGGCTCCCTATCATCTGGCATGCCACCTCAACATATCATACAAATACTTTCCCAACTCAAGGTTGATGCTTGTCTAGCTCTTGTAGTCCTATTAATTTAATTAAACATTGCCAATTTGTTCTTTCATTAATCATATTATAATATAATTATATTTCATTATATTATAATATAATTAAAGACTTCAGAGGAGTACTTAGGAGTATTAATTTTGATAAGCACCTAAGTCTCCAGACTTTGGTGAAAGTTACTCCTCATTCTCTTATAAATATACCCCAAAACTCCCGAGTTCCAAAGCTACGGAGAGGGTACCACTTAGTTAATTAATTATATTTAAATTATTCTTACAAATTTTAGGAGAGGGAAAGTAAATTCTGGCCTTTGACCCTTTCTACTTATCCAATATATCACTCCAAACATTCAGAGCTATGAAACCACGAACTCTTGAAGGGTCCACACTTACATTTTGTGGCGTGTTAAATGCAGAGACAGGGAAAGGTACGTCTGGGCCTTCGTCTGGTTAACCACAGTGTTCCATCATCCCAAGTTTCTTGAAGTCTCGAAGTCTTGATGGACCAGATATTCCATGTGGAAAAGGATTGAGATGACACATGGCCCTATCAATGGGAGACACATGTCACATTCCAATTGGAATATAAGGTCTATAAAAAGCACAAATCAAGGTGACACATGGCATGTTGAACATGGGTCCATGTCACCCAAGGTGACATCAACATTCCACATCACCCGAGGTGATGTCAACATGCCACGTCACTCTAGACTGACATCCTTCGGGAGCCTCCATCATATCTTATCCACGAAATCACCCAGAGCTCCAAATTTTGAACTCTCGCCAACAAGCTCCCAATATGTTGAAATATTGTGTAACTACAAAGAATATTCTTATCCCCTTTTGTAGATTGATCATGTTGGGCATTGTAATTGACCAAATCCCCTTTTGCATATTGGTCAAATTCTAATTTTGATATGAAATTTAATAAGTCGGACCTCATGCAAATTAAAGTGGTTCTAACCACCCAAAAAGACAAGTCAACCCTACCAGTGAAGAGACACCTCCTTTCAACGCTTGCCAGTTTGTATAAATAAAGGAAGCCAAGCGCTCATTTGTTCACTCACTCAACTCATTCATCTAGTGCACAATTATTGAAGGAATATGTAGCTACTAGTTACTGGAAGAAGGAAGAGAGTGAGGCACATTGCTTGGGAGAGGATATTCTCTAGTCTTTGATTATTTTCTGGTCTAGCATCATGGTAGCTTGTCTCTCATAGATAGAGAGTTATTCAGGTACTATACTTGGTTATTGAATCTATATTAAAGAAGTTTTGCTGGGTTTTCTTCCCCTTGAGGGTTTCCTAGGATAAATGCTTGTGTACTCTTATGATTGTGTTTCTCTCATTGATCCTATCTATGCTATGGTTATCTAGTAAATTGAAAAGAAATCTAATAATAACTTAAACCTTAACATGGTATCAGAGTGAAGCTGAAGAGATCATCTTTCACAAGAAAAATAAAAATGTCACTGTTGTTGTACATGAAAATTAGGGCTTTTTATTGAAGAGGAATTTTAGCCCAAAGATCATCTAGAAAAGTGTGCCCTAGCATAAGGAACTCATTAACACCTTCAATGCACCTTTTGAGTGGAGAGAACTCTCGAAAAGTGAAACCCTAATTTTTACCAGTACTAGAAGTACCAGAAAATTAGAAGTACTAAGAAACCAAAAATAGCAGAAAACCAGAAGCTGCAGTCCAGAATTTTGCAGGTCCAGTTTTAAGGGTCAGAAATTGGATTTTTCAGAAACTAACTATACCAGCATACTCGCCTCAGTCCAACGCATCTTTTGGTGAGTTTAGTTTTTATATCCAAGAAAATTGATTTTTCTATTATTTCTATAGCCTGGAGGGATAGGGTTTCTACTTCAAGAAAGAATGGCTACTGGTATGAGGGTAGAAGATAGGTTGGAAGGATATGGAAACTTCAGATCTTGGAAGCATATGTTGCAGATGATTCTAGATGAGAATGATATCCTAGAACATGTTATAGTGGGTATACGAGAACCAGAGGAAGAAGAGAAAAAGACCAAGAACAAAAAGAATTAAAATAAATCAAAGAGAATCCTGTCAGATTCAGTAAAGGATCACTTGATCCCTCATATATCCGAACTACAGACAACAAGGAAAATGTATGAAGAATTCATTAGGTTATATGAAAGCAAAGACATTAGCCATAATCTTGCCTTAAAAAACTAGCTTCATAATATGAAGATGGAAAACTCAGAATATGTCTCATCCTATCTTTTGAGAGTTTCTTAAATTAGAAATCAGCTTGCAACTATTGGAGATGTCATTAGTGACAAAGATCTTGTAACCACAACCCTAAATGGGTTTCCAAAATTTTGAATTTCTTTTGTACAAGGAATCTGTGCAAGAAGTAATTCACCCAAGTTTGATAAGTTATGGGCAGATTGCACACATGGAGAATCTAGACTTGCAGGCCAACATAAGAGATTAATTGTTGATGAAGATAAATCTCTTATAGTTCAAAAGAATAGAATAAGTTCCTTCAGGAAGAAAAATACACAAGCTAACTCCGTAAGAGTTACAGATAAGAAGAAATACGTTTCAAAGATCAGATGCTACAACTGTCAAAGTTGGGAAACATTTCCTATGACCGTCCTCAAGGAAATGGGAAAAGAAAGCATCAAGCACATGTGGCAGAGGAAGAGGAATATCCTTCCTCAAATAAAGCTTTAGTAGAAATTGAGAAATATGTACTTTAAGTTGAATATAGTTGATCTGAAGAAGTATAGTAAATGGTGGAGTCCGTAGAGCCTCCCCACACAAAAACAAAAGATAAGTATTCATGTTTATCTTTAGTATCTTGTTTACTTTAATACTTTATCATTACAAGTTGGATTTTTGTGAGAATGTTATTTAACCTCGTTTTATTTCAGTGTCTATGTAGACTTATCAAAGAAGAGGATAAATAAAGAGATAAACTATTTATTTCAGGTATGATCACTCATGAGAGTGACAAAGGTATGTGTTTAGCTATGATAGTAAGAAAAAATTTGGTAATTTCATAGGTAGAGTGAAAAAGAGTTCAAAAGTCTTATTCATGATTAGGGTTTCAGATGTGTACATGGTTGAACAAGTTTTTCTTAAGAAAAGATGTGTACTACTCTAATAGAAATCATGATATAGTTTCATTTGATTACTGCTTATTGTTACTAACTGATTGGATAAATGACATATCTCAGAAAGAATACTTTAAGTAAGTTTACAGGTCTCGTAAGAAATAACTTATGTCTTGAATTGCAAAAGTTAGACAACATGAGAAGGAATTATGATATGGTGACAATTAGTAAGAACCAGGTAGTATCTAGTATACATATAGGAGCAGGAGGCTCCTAAAGATGCATAACATAAATTTTCAAGCTGAAGAGAAAAATGGATACTCAGATATAGTTGATGAGATGCAGGTAACTGCAGGTTGCTCCAGTACCATTCTTATAGATGCAGAGGGAGAAGGTTGATCTAGTATAAAGTCAGGAAGAAATAAATTTTCGAACTCAAGAAGGCACCCATGATATTACAAAAGAGACCTTCGTAGAGAAGGGAAATGAGAAATTTTCCAAGGTTGGCCTCTGTCCAAGTGTTGAGTTTTGGATACTCTAGGGACATGCTAGAATACCCTCGTAGAGAGGGGTGTGACCACCCTTGTAGAGAGGAGTGTGTATGTTTATCCAAGGGGTAGCAGGCAGATACTCTCCTCTATCCAAGTATTGAGTAGCCTGGAACACAAACCTTGACCATGTGAAATGGTTAGTTGGATCTTGAGGTTTGTGTCATGATCCTGTGTGGATCATAGAAAGGGAGTCTAGTCTTGCCCAGGATAACATCTTAGCTTCTCTAGTTCATATGGGATGACTGGGAGTGAAGATATGGTAGTAGTCCTCCCCAGTGGATGGGTGAGATAGATGATTACAAGAGAAGGGAAAACATAAAAGGAATGGAAAAACTCATAGAATATCTTTTGTGTGAAGATAAGAAAGAGTATATTTTGCATGAAGATGAAAGAAAGAAAGAGTATCTTTTGTGCGAAGATAAAGTGATAAAAAATTCTTTAATATGGATTCATGGAGAACCAGTCAGTGACTGTGATGCCAAATGACCAAGTGGATTATATTGATGCCTCCTATTATCCAGTTGATGTTGTTACCCAGTTGATGATGTTGCCTAGTTGATGATGTTTCCCAGTTGATGATGTTATCCAGTGGATGTTGTTACCTAGTTGATGATGTTATCCAGTTGATGTTGTTGTCCATTTGATGATGATTATCTAGTTGATGATATTGCCCAGATGATATTGTTCAGTTGATGATGACATCCAGTTTCCTATGAAAAGATAAAGAATATCCTTCTTGTTAAGAGGGAGTGTTGAAATATTGTGTAACTGCAAAGAATATTCTTATCCTCTTTTGTGGATTGATCATGTCGGGCATTGTAATTGACCAAATCCCCTTTTGCGGATTGGTCAAACCCTAATTGTAATATGAAAATTAAGAAGTTGGTCCCCAGGCAAATTAAAGTGGTTCTAATCACCCATAAAGACAAGTCGACCCTGCCAGTGAAGAGACACCTCCTTTTAGTGCTTGTCAGTTCGTATAAATAAAGGAAGCCAACCACTCATTTGTTCACTCACTCAGCTCACTCATCTAGTGCACAAGTATTTAAGGAAGTTGCAGTTCCTGGTTGCCGGAAGAAGGAAGAGAGAGAGGCGCATTGCTTGGGAGAGGATATTCTCTAGTCTTTTATTATTTTTTGGTCTAGCATCATGGTAGTTTGTCTCTCGTAGAGAGATATTTATTCTGGTATTGTACTTGGTTATCGAATCTATATTAAAGAAATTTTGTTGGGTTTTCTTCCCCTTGAGGGTTTCCCAGGATAAATGCTTGTGTACTCTTGTGATTGTGTTTCTCTCAGTGATCCTATATATGTTATGTTTATCTAGTAAATTGAAAATAAACCTAATAATATCTTAAAACTTAACACAATACACTTTTATCAGACGATCGAGATAGGTCCACATAGATCCATAGATCTATGGCCTCCTTTGCTTCATGACTTCAGTGTTTAGGGGTTTGGTTATTTAGTTTCCTTTTTACTCTTGGTGTGGTCAAAACTAGACTGACCATGGTCTACATCCAATGGTTAAGAGAGATGTTGAAGCATCCTCATATCGAAGGTCCTTGTCACTTCACAACTTCGGCGTTCGGGGGTTTGGCTATTTAGTTTCCTTTTTTACTTCCAAAGTGGTCATCGCTGGACTGACCACGGTCTAGATCCAATGATCAAGAGAGATATAGAATCATCCTTGGATCAATGGTCCTCATCACTCCGCAATTGATAAGTTTATCAGGGTTTAATGATGGGACATATCCCACGATCACAGTTAAGGAAACTGCTAGATTTCGGTCTGGTAACTGTACCAGTAGGTTTCCTTCTGTTGGTTTTGCATGTGGTAAATTTATAACATCCCAGAGCTCCAGACTTCCATAGTCCCGAAGCCAAGATAACTTATCTCCTTTCATACCTAGCAAAGGGTTCCAAGGTCCTGGTCATATGGATTCCCTGAAAAGTTATGGGGCTACACGCTCAACTCTTAGCCGTGATTTCGTTAGGGTCGTGGGAATGACCCCTTGGTCACACAAACAAATGGTTTGAAAGAGGTGCCCTCCATCCACAGAGCTCGAATTTAGTAACATGAGAAGGTAAATTCAAGGGGTCGACAAGACTTAATAATTCCAGCGAAGTCTACCACAACTTTTACATTACAAAATCAACCCTTGGAAAAATTCCCTTAAGGATTTTCCAACCAGCACATAAACCATAATCTTATTCCTAATTTCATTTGAAGACCCATGTCTAATATTTATCTTGCTTCTAAGAAGAGGCAAACATAAACCATTCAAATGCAGGGGTTCACAGAAGAACAATAAGAATTACTAATATTAATAATGTAATGAAAATTTTAGTCATAGACACAGACATCCAACCACTCATTTCAATTTAGTACATAGGGTATATGAAATAATTATCTATTACAAACAATCATCGACCAACTGACTGTGGTTGTTCTCCTTTCCACCCAACCATAGGCTCAGAGTCATTCATTCTTAGATCTATGGCCACCCCCGTGTGAAGCCATGATATCACTAGGGAAATTTTGCAATTTCTCATAGATCCTTTCTTTGTCATAACCTTTGCGAGGTTTATCAGATGCTCCCTCAGCATCAAGCTCGCGACCTTCTACTTAGGTCATTTTTTTTGCAAACTCTCAAATATCATTTCTCTTGTTCTCTTCTTTTAACCATAACAACTTAATCCTTCAGTTCTTCTTCAGAACCCCAGAGCCTCATGCATTCTCCTCTTTTCTCTTTGCATATCTAGGTCACACACCCCCCTGTGGGCATGGTCTCCTTATTGTCTTCTTTCGTGTGTATTCTTGCATGCCTTTTTCCTCCCCAAGAAGGTTATGGACCTTTCCTCTTCCTCCTGTCAAAAGGACCTTGAGTCAATTTGGTCCTGCAGGAAACTACACTCTGTGGTACTTCAGGCTGACAATTTTCTATCTCCTCAACCAATTAACCCTCCATGCTTCCATTCATTGGGGTAGTTGATTCTTAAACCACCAGTCCTTTTCTCATTAACTGATTTTTCCTTGGGATCAAGATTAGGCTTATTATTTCAACAAAAGGAATTTGGGGTCATTTTGACATAATGGACCCTCTTTACATTTTCCTCACTCATTCATTTAGTGATATCATGGCCATTAATTCAAGGCTTCAACACCATAGTCAGTTATTGACAATCTAAACAACAATACATTTACATTGTTCACATGACATAGCATGGTGATCATAATTAATGATTAATTACAAGCTGAGGGAAACATGGGTATTACATCAACCCTTGTTAGTCACCATGATTTTTGGAATATAATAACAATAGAAGGCCAATGGGATGCTTGCACATGGAAGCCTCTTATTGGTCCACCTGTGAAAACCATGTCATTTTCAAATGCTAATTAGTCCACATTGGGATTGTACAATCGCTATGACACTTGCCTAGTCATATGTATGATGTGCAAACTTAGCCTACTACCTACCACATGTCACCTTGTAGTTCTTCCACATTAGCGATGTATGATATATATGGATGTGCCACATGTCACCCTTCTAGTGGTTCCACGTGTCACCCCCTTTTTCACCTCCTGCCCTTTTTTTCCCAAAACTTTAAAGAGTCATAATTTTATCATGCAACGTCTGTTTGAGACAATTCATGTGTTGTTGGAAAGCTCTCATCGAGCTCTATGCAATGAATTCATTTTCAAAAGAATTTGAGATAATCATTTTTTTATCATTCTTTAATCCTCTTGGATATCTAAGTGTTCAAGATCCTCCTAGATCAATGGAAGCTTCTAAAAACCATTTATCCTAAGCGAGAGTTTGTCTTATGCTCCCAACAAGGTAATTTGTATGCTATTGATTATGGGTGGACATGGTATGGAAAGTGTCAAGTAAGGTATCTTGTAGTAAGGGATGATGGAAATCAAGGATTGACTTGATAGGATGAGAGACAGTGACATTATCTTCCAGCAATGGGGGTTCATAATGTTTCAGACTGTCCACATTCACCACATCATGAATTCATAGTTGGGGTGGGAAGTCAAGGTGATAATAATTATCCCCAATACATTGGAGAAAAATATAAGGGCCATAGCAGAGAGGCTTCATTTTGTGATTACGTTGGGATTTAAAATGTTGGCGTTCCATGTTAAAAACTAGAATTTATCACTAGGAGTACAAATGATAGGGAAACAATGACCATCATGGCAGGATTTGTAGAATTGTTGGGATTCCTTTAGTGCTTTAGAGACTTGAGCATGTTTGTGTGTTAGATTCTGAAAAAAATGAAAGGTATAATTTTTGTTATCTCTATGGGTGTGGAGTGCGAGAAGGCTGCAAAGTGAGTGATGTTGATTTTTGTAGCTTCGATAAGGTATTCTCACATGACCCTAGGTGTTGGGCATATGAGAATTATCGTGGGCACCACATCACACTTTTGGTTTGGTGAAAACCCCCTTGTATTTGAGTGAGGGATTCATGGGTTTCGTGATTATATTTGTGGGATTGTGTTAGGGCTTCACACCCACATGGAAATCCGAATTTGATTTTGACATGTGGAGGGACTTTTATGGTGACCTCTAAGGACTTGTATATAAAGGAGAGAGGTCGTAATTGTGACATTACACATATCATGTAGAGTGAGTGGAGACATGATGGAGCTAGCATAAGTGAGTCTGCACTTGTGATAGGAGAATTGGTGATCTCAACAAAGGGAAAGTATGAAATATGGAGAATATGGCCTAGGAGAGAGAGATGAAGAAGGCCGCACGTGTGGAGAAAATGTTTTGTGCCATATGTGGTTTTCAGACAGACGAAGCGTGTACATACATGGGTTTTAGAGGGATGAATCGTGTATAACGCATATGTGGTTTGTAGGAGAGAAAACTACGTATGTCCGCAGGTTTCCAGTAAGGTGACTCACGTATCTAGTTTTTCTGGGTAGGTACAAATCCGTACAGGCTGACAGGTGACATCATCAAGCCGTACAGGTGGTTTACAACTGATTTGTAAGTAGAGGATATTTCAATAATATTATTGAGGTTTGGTTTTCTGATTTGTATGGTTATTGGAGAACAAAGTTGTTCTTATTTTTGGTGACTTTGGCGGACAAGGTTGTCCTAAAATTTTGGTGATATTGTATTAGTTGATAGGACTGGTTTTTGTCCTCATATTTGAAGGATTGTACAAAGTTATAGAACATAATTATTATGTCTCTTGTGTATTCATGATTCATCTTTGATCTTGTTGTTTCCACTGCATATGTTTTCAATCAACAATTTTAGTGTAAAGTTGTTCAATTATAGTTAGATCATTAGGAATAAATTTTCAGATATGAAATTAGTCACATAGATTTGCATGTGAAAATTGATATGGTATCAGAGCTTGGGATATGAAGAGAAGGGGATCATATTGAGACACATTTTTTATGCAACATTAGAGGAGTTTTTTTCTTTCTCTTGTTATTGTTATTGTTCCGATAAGGTCACAGGTGATAGCTTTGAGAGGGATCTAAATTGATGGTTGTAGGTGGAAACATGTTAGATGGTCTCTGGTTTGATACATGGAGTAGACTATTCAAATGAGGAGTTGTGGGGTATTACATCTTGGTGGTGTGGAAGGTTGGGAGTTATAGTGAAATGGCAGAGAGCCCAGATCACAAAAATATGTTGCGTGGAAGATTTTCAACCCTATGGTTGAACTTCCGGTGACTTTTCATGGTGATTTAAGATGGGTACAACTCATGTGATTTGGCATGGAAGAGATGGATTTATACATTTGGCAGGTTGATGAGATAAATTCTTCATTGGGATGAAGACTTTCACATTGTCGAGTTGTGATGATGTATGGTGTATTTTACTGAGGAGGATGAGGACATTGTAGAGATGAGTTACAGTGGTATAGAGTGGACTAGATTGAGTGTCCATCCATAGCCTATGACTATTTAGAGAGAGGACACTTTATCAATGGTAGAATGTGCAAACATAAATAGTTTTTGGTGACTTGGATGATGGACTTGGGTAGAAGTTCATTAGATGGTTAAGACTTGGGGAAGAAATATGTTTTCCTTGGAAGATTGCATGGTTCTTATACAACGAGAGCCATCAAAACATGACAAGGGAACAAGAGTTTTTCATGAGCTTCACATTATCTGGCTTAGCTATGTACGAGGATCTTGGTATGAGGACCAGGAAGGTAGTGCAAGGATCTGGTAGAGTTTCATTCTGGATGGAGTCACGAGATCTGTTGTGAGTGGAAAATGTGATATGGGTGACATGAGTGTGTTATGAGCATCATAGGTTGAGGGGTAGGACTATGCAGTGTTGTTATAGGAGGGACACGTGTTATTAGATGTTCAGTTTCTCTTCCCAGGTTTTGGGAACCTTTTGTGCAGGGGATCTATGCATGAGAGATGTTTCCAGGGTTTGAGAGGATATGAATTGATTGTATTCAAGAGGATACTCAGTTCCTGTCCAGGGATGATACAGGTGGTTTAAGTTTCATGACTATGGTCATTTTTATTCATAGTGTCCACACTAGAGGGGAAGGGGAAGAAGGCACCAGGAATCAACAATAGAGGTTGATGAGGTTGCAGATAGGTTCCAGAGGAAGATCTTGTTGGTCTTCATCATTTTAGGTAAAGTGTCCAACATGGGGACTTAGTTGGTGGATAGAAGAGATTCTTGCCATATGAGAGGTGCTAGAGAGTTGTTTGATACTTTCATAGAGGTTGTCTAAGAATTTTTTGTGGAGATTAGCATGGGAGTCA
>ML818677.1:162022-173287 GCA_009831015.1 Picea engelmannii | reverse complement strand
AATACAAACAAAGCTAAACTAAATAGAGAGATCCCTCTCTGAAGTTGGAAGGGCTAGATCCCAGCTTTAAAAGTGGTTGGTTAAGGTTACCTTTGTGTATTTCCTCTTTTTCAACCTCTAGGAAATTACAGAGTGATAACATACTCAAATGGATTGAGGAGACTTAGAGGGAGTCCAAATTCATAGGGAGTTAAGAGACTCAGAGGGAGTTTGACTTTAGAGGGAGTTAGGAGGATCGGAGGGATTTTGACTTTAGAGGGATTTAGGAGGCTCAAAAGGAGTCTGAATTGAGAGGGAGTTAGGAGGCTCAAAGGAAAATTCATTTGGTCATTGGGAGCCAAACTTTAGGTCCAAATGGGAGAGAGGCATTTTCCAATACTTTCAGGTAGGTGTCATGGGTTGAGACGACCAAATAGGAGGTTCATAGGCAAGGGGATTCTTGGAGAAGGATGTCTTCTAGGATGGGATCATGTTATAAAAATAGTATTTTCTTCAGTTACCAAGGATGTATATAGTTAGGATGACTAGAGAGTAGGATTTTTTTCGGTGAAAGATGAATCATCCAATCATATGGATTGGAGAGTAGTTGTGGGATCTAGCATGGGAGACAGGGCTACTTCTAGGTGATGATGAAGGATGGAATGCCTCCCTCGTTGAGAAGGAGTGTTGATGATTTTGTATAATTGGGAGGCATTCCCACTTATGGAGTGTGTTGATAAAACCTTCATTGCTAAGAGGGAGTTTTGATTTTTGTATTTTCTGGTAGGTATTATCGCATTACCCTAGGTGTTGGGCATGTGGGAATCATAATGGGAACCACATCACACTTTTAGTTTGGTGAAAACCCCCTTGGATTTGAGTGGGGGATTCATGGGTTTGGTGATGGGATTTGTTGGCTTGTGTTAGGGCTTCAGACCCATAAGGAAATCCTAACTTGATGTTGACTTGTAGAGGAGCTTCTATGGTGACTCCTAAGGAATTGTATATAAATAAGAGAGATCATTGTGACATTATACATATCATATAGAGTGAGTGGAGACATTATGGAGCTAGCATAAGTGAGTATGCATTTGTGCTAGTAGGATTGGTGATCTCCAAAGGGAAATTCTGCAATATGGAAAATTTAGCCTAGGAGAGAGAGACAAAGAAGGTCACATGTGTGGAGTGAATTTTTCATGCCATATGTGGTTTGTAGATGGGTGAAGCACATACACATATGGTTGGAGATGGATGAATCACATATAGGGTATACACAGTTTGAAGGAGAGAAAACCGCATATGTCTATAGGTTTCTAATAAGGTGAATCGTGTATTTGGTTTTTTTGGGCAGGTACAGATCCATATAGGATGACAAGTGATTTCATCATGTCGTACAAGTGGTATACAACATATTCATGATCAAAGGAGATTTCCAAAATATTGTTGAGGTTTTGTTTTCTGATTTGTATGGTTATTGGAGAACACTGCTTTTCTTAGTTTTGGTGACTATGGAGTACAAGGTTGTCCTCAAATTTTGGTGATATTGTATTGGTTGAGAGGATTTATTTTTGTCCTCAAATTTGAAGGATTGGATAAAGTTATAGAATACAATTATTTATTCACATAGAGTTTCATGTGAAAATTGATAAGTGGTTGTTCATCTGGGGCTGAAGGTTAATATCCAAAGCAAGTCTCGAAAGGAGAGATCCAAGTAGAAAGATGTACAATGAAATTATAACTATGTTGAGTGACATGGATGGTTGTATCCCAATGCTTTGTTTTAGAAAATTTAATGTGAAGAGCATGGACTAGGATACGGTTAACTACCTCAGTTTGGCCATCCATTTGGGGATGTAAGGTAGTAGAATACTTGATTTGACAACCCATTAAATCCCACAATGTTTTTCAGAAGGTGTTGAGAAAGCAAGTGTCACTATCATAGATGATGCTAGTAGGAAGGCCAAAGTGTGGCCAAACATTATGAAAGAACAAGTCTAGGCTTTAGGAAACAATAGTGGTCTTATTGCAAGGGATAAAAGGATCCATCTTGGAGAAACGACTAACAATAAACCATATAGCATCATGTTTTCATAAGGTCATAGGTAAAACACTAAGGAAATCCATGGAAATAGAGTCCCAAGGCATGGGAGGTAGAGGAAGGGGCAGATACAAACCAAATTTGTAATTGGAAAGTTTATACTGACTATGCAAGGCACAAGCATGAATGAAATTATCCACTTGACGAGTCATAGAAGGCCAAAAGAAATATTGTTGCAACTTCTTAACTATTTTTAGAGACCCAAAATGGCCACCATACACTATAAGGAAAATAGCCTCTATCGAAGGTTATAGTAGAGGTTTTTAGTATTACAAAATTGGCAAAAATTGTCAAAAAACCTCTGCGAAAACATCCATTTTTAGTAGCGTATTTTTTTGTGACGATTATAATGAAACTTCATTATAAATAAACAAAAATAGGTGGGCAGAGGTTGTAGCAGACGTTTTTCTAGTCGATGTGCTTCATGATCTATATGCACCAGTGCATTCCCAAATATAAAGATTTGGTGCCTACATTACATCAAAATCACCGTACGAGTCCTAAAATATTGGGGCACCGATGCGTTTATACAAAATAAAACCCAATACTTTAATAACAACAATGCACCGGTTGAATCTATGATACCAAGAACCAACACATTCTCTAACTTAAACCAACAATGCTAATATTTACAAGAAAGTACTAGGGTTGTCCAAAAACGATTGAGGCACCAATGCTCTTATAAGTAATAATGCATCGGTGCCTTAATACGAATAAGGCACTAGGAGAATCTATGATACCATGCATCGGTGCGTTGAAAAACAAACCCTACCGGTGCATGATATTCAGAACGCACCGAGGTGGAAGTGTGATATAGAAGAACCGATGGGTTTATTAATTAAATGCACTGATAAAGTTTTTATTATTATTATAATTGTTAGGTAAAATTGTATTAAGATTGCTGTTGGTTCCTTGTATATCAACACCATTGTGAATTTAATTATGACACCGACACATTTTATCTTGAAACACACTAGTGTTGTTTATCATTAAACGCATCAGTTGTCATTTTCTCTTTTTAGAAACATCTACCTGTGACAATGCACAATTATTGTTATTTTTTAATTCCATTGTTCATAAAAAATCGACATATATCTTATAATAATATTAATATAAATTAAATTTTGATTAATGCATTTGGATATGATGTTTGGGTTAATTTGTTATATCATTAGATTTCACATCTCTTCGTTATAATATTTAATCATCCATTTATTTAATCAACGATGTAACATTTCATAGCAACATTGGACAACACAATAGAATAAAATGAAACATATTTTATTATATATGAATAATAGTCTCTTTGTCATGCAAAGTTGGTCGATGCTTATTGGTAACCCCTTGTCTTTCAATTGGGACACTATGTCCATTACATTAAAAAAAATGTATGATTTTTACAGACAATTATTTCAAAAAATACAACAACTTGCATTGATATCCAAATATATTGATCATCATTGTCCATTGGAACTATTGTCAGTGCTTGAGATACTTCCATGACTTGGGTTATTTGGTTGAATGTTTTTTTTTTTTTTTTTATTGTCTCAATTGTTTTCCTTTTTTTCAAATGATTCCATCTACAAAAATAAAAATAAAGTGTAATGAGTGTATCTACATTGGTGAGAGTTATGAAAATTGAAATAAATAATATGCATGAATGTAAATTGAAAAACGACATACCATAGCAAGACTTGAGTCATGAATGATACACATTTTTTCAAAACAAAATTTCATGCCTTATGTCAACAACTCTTTTGTTGGCACATTTCCATACTTTGTTTCCTGCAAGTTTTATACCCCATAATAAATCATAGATTTAGTATAAAATATTTTTTTTGTTCCATTAATTATAAAATGAGAGAAGTAAATCAACATAAGATACTTACAAATTCCACAATTGATTTTTTATATGATAACATATACTCACAACCTTTACTTAAACCAATGCCAATCAATTATTGAGAGGGATCTTCTTTGTAGGTTAGCACATGTTTAAAGATATTCAAGGATGAGTGTTGTAAAAAAAATTAAAATATACAAAAATGAAATCTTAAGTTAATGTTATAAGGAAATAACAATTACTCACAAACTTTGCTATCAACCCTTTTCTTCCTTGTCGTCTCATTTTATGTGCTAAATGAGTTCCATTTTTTGTTTTTTGCAAGAAAAAACTTGAAAATTAATATTTAATGCTAAATTATTTATTTATATGTACCTAATAGAAAATTTCAATGATTTCATACATTTGAAGCACATTGTTGTTGACATGGATCCTCCTTCGATTCAATTATGTCCATTTATTTTACCATATCCTTGTACATTTTTTTCAACATTCCTACTGACGTATTTTGGATGCCAGCTCGTTGATCCTTTGGGATTTTCATAATCTTCCTAAAAAACCTAACACGACAATAAACTATTTTTATATTGATATATGAAAACTAAATATAAAAAAATGATGTTAATAAATGAATGGTTTGTAGTAATATATACATATTCTAGAAAATCATTTTTAGGAATATTAATTTTTGAATGATTCTTTTTTGTTGTTATATGTTTTTTCTATTGCAAGTCTGACATGTCTCATTGACCATTGCTCTGGAAATGCTTCCTGTAGTTTAGATATAACCTGGTTCTTGGGATGATTATATTGATTTCTGTATTGTAAGTGGAAAGTATGTCTATACATCCATTCCACTATATCCCTCGTATTTTTTAAAATCCCCCCTGTCCCTACCTTCATTAACCTTCAACACTACTCAAGATGAGCTAAGGACCAATTCATCATCATTTACATCTTCTATAATTTTTATTTTCTTAGGATGACATTCCGTTCCTTCGTTGTTGGTCCCTATATAACATTAAACACTTGTGAATTAATAGATTGCTTGAAATGTGTTATCTAATATTTTTAAATATATTGTTAATGAAAATACAAAAAAGAATTTGTATTGAATAGATTGTTTTCATTCACCCAATTCTTCCTTTTATAATTTTTCCATCAAGATTTTATGCTCTTTTGCACTTAGATCACAAATATTTTTATCGAGCTTCCTCATTTTATGGCTCTGCAGGGCAACCACTAACCAATACATATTAGTTAAACTTACATATAGTTCAAACATATTAATTATATATATAATTTACAAAGAACTTGTCTTTTTAATATATTAATTTTGTATAGAATTTACAAAGAACTTTGATTTTTAACATGTTAATTTTCAATAGAATTTACAAAGAACTTTCCTTTTTTGCCTCTTTGGATGTGTTATCATTGTGTCGATTAGAATATTTGTTAGTTGAACTATTCTCACACATTTTTTTATCAATATATATCCTGTACCATTCAATACACAAGCTATTAAATACATTTTATAAATAAATCACATAGTTTTCTGCAAAAAAAATTTGGGTGCATTTTCATAATATAAAAGCATTGATGCATTCCATATATGAAACACAAAGATATAAAAAATAATAATAAAAAAAACTATAAATTACAATAGTGTGATATGTATTGTTATCAACACTGCTCCAATAGAAAAAAAATAAAAAATAAAAAAATACTATGAAAAAATAAAATTACGCATTGATGAACGAATTTTTTTGATTGTGTTGCAACATTACCGATGTGTTTTATCCGAAAGCACACCAGTGTGTTAGATTCAATTAGGCGCACCGATTACCTAAAACCATTTGAAAAAAAACGTGACAGGGCCGAGAGGTTTGGATCCGATGCATCACATGTCAAAATCCTTTTATATGGAAACATAAACCCATTAAATCTAAAATGCCTAAAATGAAAAACAATAATTATGAAGTGATAGAGGGAGTTAAATGAAATTTTGCAGTCACATAAGGAAGAAGAAGCAAGGGTTTAAGGTAAGTGTGAAATTTTTTATTATTTTTTTTCTGAATTTTAATTAAATCTAAATATAGATACAAATTGTAAAAAAAATATTATTAAAATCAATACTAAAATTTAAAATTTTTACTATGTAGGGTTTTGAGTGAATCACACAACCCTTCAAATTCTGATTTTCTGAATAATTTTGTTGCTCCAAAAGGGTTTTGAATGAATCACCATACCATTCAAATTTTGATCTTCTAAATAAGTCTCTTGTTCCAAAGTATTGATTTGTTGCTCCACAGTGCTCCCCTGTATGTCTCTCTTGCAAATATATCCCATGTAAATTTTGGAAAATAATAAAATACTGAATATCTTAATACCTAGGAAATATTTTATGAAAAATGTTTTAAATGAATCACCATAACCTTCAATTTCTGATTGTCTGAATAATCCTATTGTTTTAAAGTATTATGCTGCTCCACAGTGCTCTCCGATATGGTTCTCTTGCAAATCTCTCAACTGTAAATTTTGGTAAAATAATGAAACGGTGAAAATATTTTTACTATTTAAATGACTTTATGAAATTAAATTTTAAATTCCCGCTCTTTTTTCAATTGTAAAAAAACAAAGTCCCTCTTTTTTTTCAAGTTTTTCGAAACCCCAGTGCTCCTATTAATATAACGCACCGATGTCTTTATGTATAAAATGCATTGAAAATTTTTGGAGCACCGATATCATATAATTCTTTTTTATTTATTTGTGAACCGATGTGACTCATACATAAATTCCCTGGTGCTTTATATTGATATATACACACCGGTGCACATTGTTTAAATAAATGTACCTTTATGCTTTCAAAGTTATCTGAATTTTCATTTGAACAGAAAATAGTATATTCAACTTAAATTATCTTTTAGGATGCATCCACATGACTTGAAGTAGTCCATAGTATACATTATCTGCTTAAGGTCACCTTATTCTTGAAACATTATTGTTGATTTTGCTCAAATGTAGGGAGAAAATCTTATAATATCAAATGGCCAATTCTTCAAATTCAAGCCCGTTCCATATTTCTCAAAGTCCGTCACAAAGTTCTCCCTTTCCATCTCTAGTAAGTTTATATTTTATTTATATTTCGATTATCTAATTGAATTTATTTTTTTATCCTTGTCAATCTGAATAAAATGTATCCAAATTTGTAGGATCTCGATTTAGAATCGATTTTAGATGCAGATAATATTCCACCAATTCAAAAACATCGAAATCTCTTATCGGGAGCATCATACCTCAAGCAGTTGGTAGATAAAAATGGACAACCAATTTACATTGTCAATAGTAACATGTGATATTCCAGCCGTAGTCATGGATCAATGACAATAATAATTAATGTTGGGTATAATGTAATTTGAACAAGCCAATTACATTGTGCTTACTAATATCATCAATGTACTAATGTTTAATATTTTTGAAATTCTGATGATGAGAGACCTACCTATCATATTCCATTGCTCCCCACTACAATGTCAAATTGAGAGAAGGCTGCAATAAGAGCACAAATCAGAGAGGAAGCATACCAAGAATAGTTGAATCAACCACCTATTCAATTCCCACTACATCCAAATTCACCAATTAGGAATGACTACATCAATAGTAGTTCTTCACAAATTGGCAATGGAGTCAATGAAATAGAGGTTGGTATGGATAATTATTTACATGATACAACTTCCATGGAGACAATGTATTTAGATGAATTCCAAAATAATGAGCAAGGGGATGATGCTCATATCACTGATACCTTATTCAAAAGTCTGAAATCAGCTTCCACCACCCCTCTCTTTGGATCTAGTCAGTCAAATTCTACCTATATGGGGACAACAATGTTACTGTACAACTTGAAAGTAAAGTTTGTCATGTCAAATGCATGTTTCTTGACAATATTGAAGTAACTGACCATCATTAAGTCCCTTATAATTTGAGAAATCTTGTCACACAATCAACATTTAAAATGATCAATTTTATGAACTTTAAATGACATTGTACATTTCTATATCCCACTAACTGTAGGTTATTCAAATATAAGGTTATTCTGAGTGATAATTTCTTTCCCGGTAGTTGTGAAGAGGCAAAGAAGATGTTGAAAATATTAGGTATTGAGTACATATCATATCATGCATGTACGGATGATTGTATTCTATATAGAGGAGAATATGTAGACAAAGAGATATGTCTGAAATATGGGCATGACATAGATCATAAATCAAATAAAGAGGATAAATCAAATGGTTCTCCTCATAAGATATTGAGGCATAGACCTATAATCCCAAGGATTCAAAGGTTGTTTCATTGCAAAGAATTAGCTATGTTGCAGGGATGGCATGCCTTGCACAAAAGTGAGTTGGGATTTATGTGAATCCCAATAGATTCAATATCCATGAAGCATACAGAGGATACATGGCCTGAAAAATTCAAGGATGAAGTATGAAGTCTATGACTTGGCATATCCATGGATGGCGTCAACCCATATTCCCTCCATAACACCAACTATTATGTTTGGCTTGTAGTAATGAACAATAACAATATCCCCCCATGGTTGTTTGTGAAGAATGAACATCTTATGTTGGCTCTTATAGTCCCTTGTAGAATACAAGTGAAGAATATGGATGTCTACCTACAACCATTGGTAGATGAATTGAAGGAACTATGGGAAGGGATACATGTATACGACGTATCAAGACCCATTGCAACAGAGAGGAGTTTTACGTTGTATGGAATATGTGCTTACACCATACATTATTATCCAAGCTTAGGAGTTTTCTTTGGTAAATTACATGTTTGTTGATTTGTTTATATACGTAACAATATTTTTTGGTAGATTGAATTTGTTGCAATTGTTCTGATCTTTGACTCTAACAATCTTTGTATACATTAATAATTTTGTAGGTCCTGTAACAAAAGGATATCATGGATGTAAATGTTTTGGACCTTCTATGAAGGCTAGGTGATCCAACCACCTATGAAATCTAGTGTACAACTACTCCAACATATTCCTCCCAAAACAACACCCTTACAGGAGAGAAACATCTGCTTTCAATGGTAAACTAGAGAGAACCCAAAGTCCTTCAATAATGACACCAACAGAATGGATTAAAGCATATGAGAGATAGAAGAAGAAGGATATTAAAATAAATGTTTGATTCAAATGGGGAGCCTATGTTCAATGATCCATATGTTGAGAAATTTTCCATTGGGATGAAAAGGAAATATGTCTTTTATGAGATCCCATATTGGGAGCATCTTAAGATTGCCCACTTACTAGATCCCATGCATATATTTAAAAAATGTTTCATCTTCTTTATGGAGGAACATATCATCAAAATAATGTGACACGTTGGATTTTAGGAGAGATATTATTTCTTCAAAAAGTAAAAAGAAACACTGGCCAAGAAAAAAAAGTAAAGGAGAGGTTGGTCCCTCTTGGTCTTTCAAAGAAGGTGATGTCTCATGGATATTCAAGAAAGATGATATTTATTTGTAAAATGAAGTTATATTGGGTGTGAAGGTTCCTTCTTTATATGGGTCTTCACTACGACACAAATTCACTGTGGAATACCATTTGTCGGGGTTAAAATAACATGGCCATTTGAACCTTCTAAGAGTAAGTATGTCAACATAATGATTTTATTATTTTTTTATAAATTCATGCCATGGGATAAAAAATAATTAATTTTTTATGTGTTTACTTTGTAGTGTCATTATCCTTTGCTCGTGTGTGGGTGTGTGAAACATGACCTCCCCCAGGATCTACAATGTGACATATCTAAATTATATGTTTTTGTATGTTGGATCACATCAAAGGAGATTCATATGGCTATCATTCCACGATGGCGTGAAGAGATAGTTGAGATTGTTTGTAAGTTTGAGAAGGAACTGTCGATGAGTTTCATGGACTTATAGGTTCATCTTCTAATTCACCTAGTATATAAGTTTGAATTAATCAGAGTGGTCTCTTATCATTGGATGTTCTGATTAGAGAGGCACATGAAGAAATTGAAAGGATTTGTTCAACAAAGGGAAAAACTGGAGGGGTCTATGGCAGAGGGGTACACATCATACGAGCCTTTCTATTATGCTAGTGAGTAAATCAAGTAGATAAAAAACACACCAGGTGCGATGATTTGGGACGATGAAAGGGATGAAGACAAAAAAAAAGGGGATCTTCTCCAAATGAATGGAAAAATGTGTTTGATAAAGAGTAAGTGAATTATCGTTTGTCAAATTTCTACACAGTAACTATTCACATTGAATTTCATAATGTATATTTTTATCTGAAACATATTATATATCAGTTTGATTTCATGAATACACACACACACACACACACATCTTCAAATTTGTTAATTGATTCCATCAATAAATTCATTCTTTACAATTCGTAGGAAACATAACCATGGGTCACAATGTACGAACAGAAGAGGAGGAAATGGGACAGCTACAGGAAATAATTTAAATGGTTGAATGGTAGAATATTTCCTTATCCTAAATCATTTTAAAAAAATATGCCAATGATATGCCCCAACAGTTGGGTTGTTGACCAAGTTAGAGAGAAATACGGTGCATTCGATCTTACCCATGTGTTGAAGAGGATGTACTAAACATAGGGATTAGGTGCAACAACTCGGTAATAATATATTTGTGTACAGTTTTAACTTCATAATTCACATTTGAATTGTAACATCTATATTTTATATTTTATTGGTCGGTTTATTAGACACATGACACTGTGATTTTTTCACTTTTTATAGGTGCATTTGTTCCCATATATGTGAGAATGTGGACATCATTTTCACAAAGAAGATGTCGATGATGGACGCATGAGACAATACTGTAGAGTGGAAGTTGATTTAGACCAATCTAGTCATGCTAGCCATCGTGATAAAAACCTAATACGGGGGATGTTAGGTTATGTTGGAAAGATACACGAGATCATTTGAGTTGACTTCTCTTATTTTCAATGTGTTATTTTTAGGTGCAAGTGGTGGGACACATTTGATCAGAATGACGTAAAGGAAGATCGTGATAGTGGGATGATATGTATTAAATCTAGAAAGATGTGGGATGAAGCTAAGGAGCCTTATGTTTTCTCAAAACACTGCACACAAGTGTTGTTTTACCCATATGTGTTGGATAGGGATTGGTGGTGTTAAGAACCAAACATCAATATAGCATAGAAAAACCTCAGGAAAAGTACTCAACGCCTTGAAAAAGAGATAATTTCAGATAATAAGCCTCTTCGAGGGGGCAACCTCCTTTTACCCCACTTAAATGTTCAAGTACA